>CM070610.1:30564096-30770252 GCA_036346395.1 Hsuehochloa calcarea
AGTAGGTTGTCTTCGCTAGCTCTCAGCCTTCGCTCAACCTCTCACATGGATGGACTACTCTAGTCTAAGTACAAACAAGAAAGGTTTCCCCTAGCCGCTGCCTGCCCATTAGAAAAGTCGGACAAGAAAAAAAAACCCGGAAAGCGAAGCACGGAAAAGGTCAGACTAGCCCAAACGTCGGTGGACAGGTCCAGTGCCGTACTGACGTCTGCAAGCCCCTATCCCCTATGGAGTGAACGTTCGTCCAATACTAGTATTACCAATAGGCGATTCATAGGATCATTTGCTAAGAAAATGTTGCCTAAAAGACCATTTGGACGAGTACTTGCAAATAATGATGGAATTAATCTTGTTTTAGTCATATTCGTTTTTAGACCTTGTGTCTGATTGCCACAAGAATTTGAGTCCGTGTTTGAATCGGTCTCTGTCCTTGTCTATATAACTAACTCCATGTAATCTGTTTGAGTTGTGGGAAGAAATAGAAAAAACCAAAAAGAGGAGCACTGCTCCCGAAAGAAATCGATTGCGTTCGTTGTTCTTTGTTTCGCTGTCTCGGTGGCTTTTCTCCAGCAGGAAGGGAGGTGAAGGATCGTGAGAAGGCTACGATAGCACAAAATAAAATTTTACCGCGCAACCAAGAAACCTCCACTAGTAATAGATCACAATATTACCACTAGACGCGCCGACTTGTAGCGGAAGTAGAGTCGATGTAGCGAGTTAATGCCGTCGTAGTCGTACTCGCCATGCGTCTTCTTCTCTGAGCGATCGTACTCGCCGCGCGTCTTCTCCTACGAGTGGTCGCACTTACCGCACATCTTCTCCTCCTGCTCCTGTGATCGTCATGAGTTGTGGATCGTGCTAGTGCTGATGCTTCACAACAACACCTCTAAGGTATCCACACGTACGGGGCAGGGGCACCACGCGCTAGAGTGCTAGCACCGGCGGCGTAGTTGAGGAAGGCATGGCTATTAGGGTTTCGAGAGTTCTTCAAAAGATCATCACACCCCTTGCCACCGCCCCTCTATTTATAGGCATCCATAATGGGTCTCGTACTTGAGGCCCATTAGGAACTCGTGGCCTACAAGAATTCGGATCACCATCTAAATCAAATCCTAGCCCTTTAAGTGTGCGACCCTATAGGTTCATGTGTAATCGGTTGTGACTCGGAAACTCTTTTCCGACCACTAGTTGTTAGCAATAACTAGTAGCACATAACGATTCCCAAAACACACATAGAGTATATCGGACAAATCTTAATGAAATATGATCAATGACCAGGTCTATATCACTATCAACCAGCTCGTATCTCTATACGACAAGTTCATATTTGGTCTCGACCAATTCGTAACTCCTTACGACCAGGTTTCGACCACTTAGTGACCATGTTCGATTAGCCTACGACCAGCTCGTATCTCTATACGAGTAGTCTGTATCTGATCGAACTGAAAGACCATATTGTGTATTCTCCCTTTGCCTCACGATACCTGGTTGAACTCCAGGTGAGATGTTGTATCATCCATGCACTGTTCAATACTTTCTCGATCCAGTGTCGAATAACTTCATGTGGTCGACACTTCAACCACTAGTGGCATGGCCATGCACTTTCTTTATCCGACCACAATGAGGGGCTCAGAGACATCTCTCATGTTATGTTAGGAGGGGCAAATCTCATATCCGACCAGTCACATCCCTCCGCATATTTCATAGCATACCCGAAAGCTACCTTTATAACTAACTACCCAGTTACGAGTAGCGTTTGGCAACCCCTAAGAGTGCTACTACACATGTAGAAAACCATGCTGATCTTAGGTCTACGGATTATACATCATCATTGCTTGAGACCAACTAATGATACATAGAATCATAATAATCTCAACAGTGTCTCAAGGTGGGTAGGTGGGTCTTTTCCAACACCATGTTCACTAACATGTGTTCATATTATTAGTTTGATATCTCCATATCCATGACCTGTGAAACATAGTCATCAACCAATACATATATTAGTCTATTCATATGTGTTCTCATATGTTTCGACCAGGGAACGTTTAAGAATAATCATCGTAGAAATATAGAGTTTCACAATCAAGTCGCATACTTGATAATAAATATTATTGATATTATTCTAAGAACAAGATAATATATTGTCCAATGTTAGGAACATAATGAAATATAATCATCTTTATGATTGCCTCTAGGGAATATTTCCAATAGAAGGACCGTGCTACTTTGCCAGAGCGTGATTGCATCACGTGAAGACAGAGAGCCAGACTCCATTCCAGGCAAGGAAACAACAACGGGAAGACATCAAAATGCAGAGCGAAGTTGCTGCTTTGTGAAAATCACATCAAGGATAGAGATCATCGGGTCACATGGAGAAAAAACAAGCCACGTCGTGGGTCCCATAGAGAAAGGTCCGAGCAGATTGTTTCCCTACAGGAAGTTGGGTGCGTCGCAAGAACTGAGCGGGATCGAGTGTTTCTGAGATCAATTTTTTCTTTGGACGAAGCAGTGTCACAAAGACAAGGAAAAATTCTAACAATTGGTATAAGAGCTCTAGGAGTTCTTTACAAGGTGCAGCAGGAGACATCTTCGTAAGGAACTAATAGAGAATAACTCATGGCCGATGGAGGCTCCTGTTAGGTGGTGGAGAAGCATCGGAGGCAAAGAAAGGCAACCTTGTACCGATGGCATATCCACAACTCACAAAGGACAATTACACCATATGGGCGATGAAAATGCAGGTGGTGTTGCAAGCACAGGAGGTCTGGGATGCTGTGGAACCGGGTGGTGATGCTTTCAAGAAAGGTGGCGCTAAGTACTGGAATAACTGTCTGGCATGGACGGCAATATACCAGGCAATTCCAGAGTCTCTCATGCGACCCTTGTTGGAAAGGATTCAGCGAGATTGGCGTGGAAAGTGATTGAGACAGCTAACTTGGGACACGAACGTGTTGCGAACTCTCAAAAGGGACTTTGAGGGCTTGAAGATGCATGAAGATGAAACAGTAGAGGCATTTGCCGGCCAATTTTCATCATTGGTCTGTGGCATCCACAAACTCAGAGAGAAGGAGTTGGGGGAAATTGAGGTTGTCTGACGGTTTCAGTGAGCAGCTCCGACCAGGTACATGCAACTAGTAATTTCCATTGAGAAGTGTGTTGATTTGAAGACTCTTTAGGTTTAGGATTTAGTTTGTCGGTACAAGGCGTATGATGAGAGAATTCGGAGCAGCTTCGGTGATCTAAAAGACCAAGAACATTTGATGCTATCTCGTTCTCAATGGGAGACAATGTCTACTCAGGGCAAGAAATCTGGTGAAAATCTAAGCAGCACTGTTAAGAAGAGAAATTGGCAGAGCAATAGCCGAGGTGGCAGAGGAGGATGTGGAAATTGGTTTAGGCAAGGCGGTGGTGACAGATTTCTTGACAAGTCATATATCAAGTGTTTTGAATGTGACAATTTTGGTTACTACACGATGGAGTGTCGAAACCACATAAAGTGCTTCAACTGCGACAAGTTCGGGCATTACGCTTCTGATTGTCGAAACAAGAAGAAGAATGGGGAGGTAAACCTCACCCGAGATAGTGAAGACGATGAGCGAACTACGCCTTCTCTCCTTATGTGTCAAAGAGGCGTCGGTCATGGTGATGTTGAAAGAGGAGAACGTAGTTCCTAAACTATGCACAGAGGGAGGCGACCACGATCACACCGATCTGTGGTACTTGGACAATGAAGCAAGCAATCATATGACGGAGATTGCTCTATGTTCCATGAGTTTGTGAGAAGATTTGAGCAAAGTCAAGTTTGGATCTGACTCCACGGTGCAAATAAGTGGCAAAGGAAAAAAGCTCACGCAATGCAAAAGCGGTGATCAAAATATGATGTCTGAAATTTACTTTATACCGAGTTTGTGTAACAACATACTTAGTTTCGGGCAGTTGGAGTAACAAGGGTGCAGGTTGGAGCTACATGATGAGTTCTTGCATGTCTGTGACAAAAACAAAGATCTGTTAATGAAGGTGAAAAAATTCTCGAATCGGTTGTACAAAGTTTCCCTGAAAACTTGTAAGTTGGTTTGTTTGAAGGACAACCGGAGGATCCGGAGTGGGCGGGGTATCGAACAAGGACATGGCGCGACCTAGGGACGACACGCAGTTGGCGCAACAGGTAGAGCCTCTGGAGGTCCAGAAGGTGCGTAGCAAGGTACGCTGGGCGCTGTAGGGGGTGGCAAGTCCCACGCGCATGAAGGGTGTGGCGTACACATAGCAGGAGGCGGTGGGCCCCATGCACATGCATTGGTAGCAGGCATTGGCTCAGGAGTTCCAAACCAAGCCAGTAGCGAGGCGAGAGGCCAAGTGTAACGTCCCTAAAATCCCTAATATGGTTTAGCTAAGCATATCATGTTTATGTGTGTAATTTCGGGAACAATTTTAAACTTTTGATAGTTGTAATAATGTTTGCTCAGAATTTAAAACTTTCAACATGAATTCAAGCTTCCAAATGAATCCATAAAAATGTTTGTATAAAAGTTGTTAAAAATAATTTATTAAAATACAATATTATTTATTTTGAATTAATATTAATTTTTCCAATTTTTTAAGAAGTCAATCTGGCTTCATCAAAATCCAAACCAGATCCTTAAGGCCGATCACAGAATGAATAAATTTTGAAAACTTGAGCAATAAAAATACTTGAAACTAATTTTATTAGGTTATATTTGAAACTTAGAGCACTCACAAAAAAAATTCAAAATTTTTAGAATTTATTTACTATTTTAAATTTCTCGGTCAAAGTTGTTGTCTTTCGGTCAAAATCAAATCAAAACTCGAACTTAGAACCGACTGGACCCAAGCTGACTTGGCTCAACCGCACCAGCTAACCCGGACCCAAGTCAGACTTTGACTCAACCAGCTCAGTCACGCCACTTTTCTTCTGCCGCTGACTAGCGGGCCCCGCTTGTCAGGTTCGTCATTTTCCTCGCAGCTAGGCTTCCGAGCGTGCTGGCCGCATGCTCGCCACCGAGGTCACCTTTACCACTTCCTACTTCTATTACCACCTTTGTAGCATCGCCTAGGTCCTACCAAGTCCCCGAGCCAATCCATTCTCTTCCACTCGCTCTCTCTCGCTCTCTCCGACCCCTTTCTTGTCTCCGCCGAGGAAGAAGCCGACGGTAGGGACGCCGCCTCGGTGCCACACTCGAGTCTGCGACCCCACAGCTAGATTCCTCTCTCAACACCGTGCCCAGTTTTTGCTGGTCTGAGCCTTCATCGTCCACTGAGCTGTCGGGAACAACATCGTCGTCCTCGCCTCCGTTGGCACGGCCGCATAGCTTGCGGGCGTTCTGGTGACACTTTCTCTATGCCATCTTGTCCCTTGTGATCGCATCATCCCGTGGAGTATACTAGAGTTTAATTTGATTTTAGAGAATCACCGAGGGAGTGTGACCCCATCTTCCACAGCTTCAGTGAAGCATCGCTGTTCCCATTTTGGTCGTCTCCGACCTCCATCGTCGTCATCTTCGTGTGCGTTGCGTTCCTGGTGTCAAGGGGACCCGATGGGCACATCCCTAAGCCCTCTCGACGATTGTAGCTTCCTGTCCACAAGCACCACCTGTTCGGCTCTGCCTTTGACCACCGTGAGCTCGACGCCGGCAACCATCAGACTCCGCGCCACCTCAGACAAATTCACGAGGCTGCTCTGCACCGATCGTGTTCATCCCGAGCCTGGAGTCCCACTGCTTTGCCGGATCATCATCCTCGCCGCGCTTGCTCGTGCACAGGAGCTCCGTTGAGCCACTGGCGCATTAAGGTTTAATTCGGTCATTAGCGCTTAACTGATTTATTAGTGTACGTATGACAGGTTGGTCCCACCAGTAATAAACATGATTAGAAATTTAATTAAAACTCATTTAAGTCTTGGAGTCTATTATATGTGGGCCAGAAACTTTAAGCGTACACTCGTCCCACCCGTAGACCGTGGACTGAGTTCATGGATTTTCGGTCCATGCACTATGCCATGAAGCGAGCCTATGACATGTGGACCCCACATGTTAGTAGATCTTCTCTGGGATTTCTGTGAAAAAGATAAACCCTGTGCAATGGACCCCACATGTCAGTGACTAAGGCTAGTTTAATCTAGGTATAAAAAATATTCAATACATTTAGAAATTTTGAAAGGAATTACTTTTGCACTAAAAATGGTTAAAATTTAAAAAATTCATAAGTATTTCATTTTAACTCCAAATTGAGTAAAATCAATTTTGTTAGTTTAAATTTTTATTTTATTTTAACTTGGAATAGGTTTGGAATATGTTACTGTTACATAAAATTTTGATATTACAATTAATTGTACACTTATGTCTTTAACTTTGAAAAAGTCATAGAAAATCAAAATGAACTCCAATTGAACTAATTTTTTTTTACCTAAATTCACATAAAATCATACTCTACCCACTGTGTGAATTTCATGCAATTTTGAATATTTAGATTTATTTGGCATTTATCACCATATTGTTTTTCGTTAGGTTTTTCGACGATTCCGACGTATTTGCGGGTTTAACCTGAGGTTGAACAAGTGGTACCAGAAAAGGCAAGAAATCTCTCATTTGATAATGTTGCTCCTACTAATTTCAATAAAATGTTTATTTTGATTTTAAGTATTCTATGCATTGCTTTAAATTCAAATACATGTATGTTAATTTGGTAGATGTAGCTATGTCCTCTTTGTTGTATTTCCCTTCCTTTGAAATTTGAATACCTGGTTACCATTGATGCTTAAGGTTATATGTTATATGGGGTGTTTGGTGATTTTTAGAACGATGGTTAGCCATGCTAGCTTGATTATGTCGAAAATGGTTGTTGGAGCTAGTCCATCACCAAGTTGAATCAAATATTATGCGAACTTGAGGATTTATGTCGATCTTGAATCTAGTTTTTGTGGACACTTTGGGCATTGGGTGCTTTTTTTATTTGGACGGGTGATAGGGTAAAGATGGATGGTTGTCCAGGATTTGTGTAGCCCCGTTTGGGTGATTAAGGACCGGTCTGTGTGGTGTTGAATCAAGTCTCACATACACCCACACGCCGGGATAATAGCGAAGGCTTGAGTTATTAATTTGACATGTGTTAGCTATCAAACCGCAACTAGATTGATAATTTATCATGTGTTAACTGTCAAACCACTTGCCCTTGATGGTCATTTGCGTTTGCAGGTAGCTGCGCAAGGACTTACTTACACAACGAGGTGTAACTATGGTTCAGGCGAACGATAGCTTGCCATGGTGTGTATCCTTGGGTGGTTTAATAGTTAGGATATGGCATTATAATGACCTCGTTATGATATCTAAGTCACAATCCCACGGAAGAGTGTATTGGCCGACAATGAGAGATATCCATATCATGTGGGTAAATTAAGCTGTAAAAACTCTGCAGAGTCATAAATCTATTCGAATAGTCGTGTCCCTGGTCATAGACAGGGCTTGTGGAAACCATGCACAGTTAGATCATGGGAATATGATCAGGGTATGTTTGGGATTGGTATGTTGTCACGAACGGGAAGTTCGTGTGTTGATGGTTAGTTTACCTAAGTGGGATATCCACTTTGGGTATGATTTCGTGATGGTTAACTTGTGGAAATATTGATCATGAATTGGAGTACTTACTATTATTACGTTTCTAAAAGTTTTTCAAATGGTAATTTAAATCTATACCAGATATCTCATCAAACCACTTGCTTTATGCTGAAAATGAACCATTTTAGCTCTCCTTTGACACTTGAATGCATCTACTATATTTATTTTGCTTGTAAGACTTGCGAGTATAACTTTATACTCAACCAGATTGTCCGCTTGTTCAAGTGAGAACGGCAGTTTAACTCCAGTTGGTTGCTTGTGGGTTTGGGCATGCCAACATGGGTATTCCATTTTATTTCTATATTAATTTGCTATAATTTATTCTTTTATGATTAATTGGTGGTCAATCGAGTGGTGTAAAATGCTCATGTAGAGTTAGTTTTAATTTCTTTGCTATTGAATAGTACCTTGTTACATTCTAATCATGTATGCATGTGATACGATGTTGTTTTAGATATGTGCATGTTAACCACTGATCCTTAGGAATTAACATGATACACGTATCCGGGCACTTGAAAATTGGTTTTATTTTATGTTAAGGTTATGCCTCTGATGCAAATGCTTGACTTAAAACGGGTTCGATTTCAGAGTCCCACACCAAGGCAATAGCTCAGATGGTTCACCCATCAGGTCCCACTAAGTCTCAAGAGGTCCAGGCAGGTTACGTCCAGCAGGGGCAGAGGCACTGCTCCCTTGTGTTCGTTGCATGCAGTGTCCCATCAGCGGGTCCCATAGAGGGGTCACGTCAACGCGCGTTGCTCGAAAGGAGGTGGGTCCTACAGAGGCACATTGCGTCGGAAGCGCGGTCGTAGGAGAGCCCTGGACTAATAGGTGTGAGTAAATGTTTAAAAGCGGCGAGCTTGATCTTTGTTTTGGCTGAGTTGGGAATTTCTAACAAATCAAGCTATGCTACTCAAGATGAAACAAACGGCAAGAAAGGTGCAGATCAAGCTGTTGATGGAGAGAAAAAGGAAGATGTGTCTAATCCTTCAGAAAGCAAGAGCTCAAAGAAGAAGAAAGCTATGAAAGACAAGTAAGAGGTGAAAGACACACAGGAATAGAACGACTAGGTGGATGAGGCTGCTGGTGCAGAACCTGATGAAGATGTAGCTTCGGTGAATGTCAAAGAGCACGTAAAGAAGGTAGCATCAATGAAGAAAAAAAATTTGAACAAAGGGATGGACGTAGCATCAAAGATTGCCGCATCTGAAGCGACAACAAGGAGCACAAGGCTGGTGATAGCAAAGATGAGAGAGAAGATTTGATCAAGGTGAAGAAACAAAATTAAGGAGGTGATTGATGAAATTAATCTTGTTTTAGTTGTATTCATTTTTGGATGTTGTGTCTGATTGCCACATGAAATTAGAGTCCGTGTTTGAGTCGTTCTGTCCTTGTCTATATAAATAAGTCCATGTAATCTGTTTGAGTTGTGAGAAGAAATAGAAAAGACCAAAAAGAGGAGTACTACTCCCGGAAGAAATCGATTGTGTTCATTGTTCTTTGTTTCGCTGTCTCGGTGGCTTTTCTCCAGTAGGAAAGAAGGACCATGCTACTTTACCAGAGCGTGATAGCATCACATGAAGACAGGGAGCCATGCACTACTGTTCCAGGCAAGAAAGCAACATCACGTGAAGACACCAGAGTGCAGAGCGTAGTTGTTGCTTTGTGAAAGTCACGTCAAGGATAGAGACCACCGGGTTTCACGGAGAATGATGCAACAATGGGTGTCCTGATTTGATGAGAAGGATAATTCGATTTGGGGAGATGGCTCTCAGGATTCGATTACCAATCATACAATACCAATATGCCTGGCAATCGTTGAACAAACTTTGAGATTGTAATCAACCTTGCTAGAAGCACGATCGACCTGACCACGAAAGTCTATTCCTGCATGCAATCGAAGAGCAAGCAAGAACAAGATAATAAGAAATCTAAAATTGCAAATAGGATTAAAGTACTCAATAAGGTGGGATTCCGAAGTGGTATTATGGTTGGTCTAGTCGATACAAGCCAATACACAAAATTGCAATGTAGCTAACTTTTAACTAAACGAAATCCAAATTCTAAAATGTCGCACACATAAGAATATATGATGGTGACGGTCAGGGGGTAGGGGATGGTCGCACACCCCTAGGGTGACAAGGCCCATGGGCCCAAGTGGAGATGGTGCATCACTCTTCTGTCTCAGACTCAGAAACAACACTGGACTGTTTTGGCGATTGCAGCACGCTCAGAAGGAATTTGGAGGTGTAGCCAGATTTGTTAGAAAGAGGACGAGATAAGATTTTCATCATGTACTCAAACACCTCAAGCACAGTACATATGCGATTTCTATGCATGTTGAAAGTCAGTCTTGTCCCGAGGGCAATTGGATTCCAGAACTTGTCCCATTGGAACTCTTGCTTGACTTAGAACTAAAATGACATGGGGCTCTTCCTTGTACCATGATTCGGAGTAGCGGCCGTATCCGGAGGGTTGATGTCCTCATCGAAAAACAAGCCACGTCGTGGGTCCCACGGAGAAAGGTTCAAGCAAATCGTTTCCCTGCAGGAGCTTGAGCGTGTCACAAGAACTGAGTGGGATAGAGCTTTTTTGGATCGATTTTTTTCTGGACGAAGCCGAACGTGTTTCTAGACGAAGCAGTATTGCAAGGACAAGGAAAATTTCCAACAATAAGAAATAGAAAAAAAACAAAAAAAGGAGCAGATGCTCCCAAAAGAAATCAATTGTGTTCTCAGCGTTGTTTGTTTGTGTTGTCTCGGTGTCTTTTATCTCCAGCAAGAACGTGTGAAGAAAGCACCAAGCCAGGGGGCTGCTATACGGAGGCAAGGCACAACATCATGTGAAGAAAACCAAAAGACACAGGTGCTGCTCTGTGAGGTACAGGTGACCCACATCGGATCTCACAAGCCACATCGCGGATCCCACAGAGAAAGGTCCGAGCAGATCATTTCCCTGTAGGAAGTTGGGTGTGTCGCAAGAACCGAGCGTTTTTGGGATCGAACGTTCCTCTGGAACAAATGTTTCCTGGACACCGAGCGTAGTGAACAGTGCAAAAAGGACAAGGAAAATTCCAACATTTGGTGTCAAAGCTCTAGGAGTTCTTTACAATGTGTAGCAGAAGTCATCTTCACAAGAAGCTAATAGAGAATACTCATGGCTAGAGGAGTATCTTCGTCAGGAGCTGGAGATGCATCGGAGGCAAAAAAAGGCAACCTCGTACCGATGGCATACCGGCAGCTCACGAAGGATAACTTCCCCCTTACTTAACTGTATAGTACCCATATCCCGCGTGTGATAGCATGATTAGTACTTGGAATGAAAGCTCATGGCTCGGTCCTTAACAGTCCAGACAAGACAACCACAAACCCGAATCTCGTGCATAACATCACCCACACTATAACCACTTGTCCAGACCCAAAACCATTTAATAACAACATGTTTTTAACTCAATAACCAGTTATAACAATCTAGACCAAATAAAAAATAAGAATTGTTATGTGTAGACCCGCAATGGCTAAGCATTCAACACATACCCTTCACATCATCACAAGCATCTATCTTAAGCATAATTATAAGGGAATTATCAAGGATAACCAGCAAGTGTAGGACATAGCTAACTACTCACAACATAATGATATACCGAAAATAGCATGCAAGCAATATCATTGCATTTCAAACACTAGTGTATTCAAACTGGGATCAATATGATGCAAAAAGAAAATTCAAATGATGATTGCATTGCTGGAAGCTCAGTTGCTCACTCTCGGTAGCGTAAGAGTCTATGTTGATCGCTTCGGAGTCTATACAATAGAGATACCGATAAACATTGAGAAATACCACAAAAATCAAAGTGCTAAAAATGCATGAGTTTTCTATAGTAGCTAGTTCATGATTTTAGATGAATTTAGGTGAAAGAATTATTCCATTTTCATTTGGCACGAGAGAGTTATAGCAGTTTGAATTTCAATTACAAGAAATGCAATTTATTTAATATAATGATTTGGCCAAAATTTGTAGAGCAGTGAGGAGACAAAGGGTTACATAGATAAATACAGAGTAATATTATAAGCCCAATTCAACTTGGTTCATTTCATTAGGAGTTTCCATGCATTAGTTATGAACTTTGAAAGTTATCAGCCATTTTCTTTTACCAAAATAATAGATTTATGGATCATAATCCAAAACTATATTATCTTCTATCGAGAAATGCATGCAACCTATTTTTAAATAAAGTTCATCAAAAATAAAAATTATCAGCACTGGTTTCATCCAAATTGGAGTTAAGATGAATTAGTTATGCATTTTTGAAATTAATCATATTTTCATTGTATAAATAAATGGATTTTGAATTTTATAAAGCATTTATTCCTTTTCTTACTGGGAGATATGCTAGCCACATTCACTGACTAGCGGGACCTAATGAATAGTGCCATTTTTCATTTATCTTTGGATTTTTAATTTTCGACTGACAAGTGGGACCCGCATGTCATAGACACGGTCCACGAAACAATGCGTGAACCGCGAGTCCATGAGCCGGTTCACATGGCTCGTGATTGTGCACTTCAGGCTCGGGCCCACATGTCAATCTCATATTTCAAACCGTTATTTAGTCTTGTTTTCTGTTCATTGAGCCCACATGTAATAGACTCATCTATTTCCTTAAGACAGCATTAACTACAGTAATCATTGGTTAGTCATTAAAGCACTTCATTGCGCCTATTGGCGTTGTTATAGGGCATGCCGGACGGCCCGACAACGAAGTCCTGGCTTCGCCGGAGCCCCGCCGGTGTTCCCGGCCACGACAGCGCGAACCAAGACCGGGGATAGATGCGCAATAGCATGGTGCATCTATGGGTGGTGGTGGCGACGCCTGAGGGGACCCGTACTGGCAGCTCGTCGGTGGTCTTATGGCAAACAAGGTAAGCAGCAATAGAGCTCCGCAGCGTTTAAGAAAGCGGGTGCCTTAGCATTAGTGAGGTCCAGTGAGGCTACCTGGAGCTAGGAGAGAAGAGGTGATGTCTGGGGTTAGCTTGACATCGACAATAGCCACGGCGGCGATGCAGTTCAACGTGGAGAAGATGCTCTGAGCAACAAGAAAGACATTGAAGCTTTGGGATAACTCATAGATCACTAGAGTATGCTCTAGTAGCAAGGAATCGAAGAATGGCTTACCGGAGCAAGGTGGGAGGTGAAGAGTTGGTTTTTCGGCCGAATTGGTCCAATCTCCAATTATCCGGACTCCTGTCGTGCACTGCCAAAATTAGTGGAAGGGAACTCATCTTCGAGCTTAAAGACATGACATGACGCACAAAAGACACGAAAGAGCTCACCGGAGACACTAGAACAGATTGGAGTGTCGGCGGTGCGCGCTCTGGAGCAGCAGGGAGCTTGATGGCGTTCCGGAAGCTACAAGCAACACGAGCACTGGCATCAGGCAAAATGGAGAGGGCATCGAAGGTAGAGAAGAAAGGAACCGAGAGATCGAAGCTTACTCAACAATGGCGCCGGGGCAAGCTTCCCACTCCTCGGTCAACAGGAGGAGAAGTGAGGAAGAAGGAGGTGCTGGAGGGGTATTATCCCCGGGAAGGTGATGGACTAGAGGCGGCGTGAAGTGGAGAAGACTCAGGAATGGTCGGAAGGGCCGGTGCGGTCACGGCATCGACTGTGCGTGAGCAGGGCTCGGCGGCCGCGTGGCGCAGCTCTTCTGCGCACGTGCCAGGGGAGGTAGGAGACGACCCTGACAGGTGGGGCCCGGATGGCAGCGACACGGAGCAGCGCAAGATGGCCGGGTGGCTGGGATCATGGGTCGTCTGATCTAGATTGTACAGTTCACACTTTAGTTGGTTTGGCTGAGTCAGGTGGTTCGGTCGGTCTTTATGCGGTGGTTCGAGCCCGAGGAACAGTAACTCAGTTGACTGATTTGAAATTTATTCCTTCTAGTTTGACTAGGCTTCAAAAATAGAAAAAAATCCTAAAAATCTAAAATAAATCAGAGAGGTTGCTAGGGTGACCTAGTACCCAAGTAAAAATTTCAAAACCCATTGTTCATGGGTTATTTTCTTAATCTAAATTCAAACTTAGTATCGGTTACTTATTGAGTTTGAATTTTCCGAGGTTTGAATTTGGTTCCAAAAATTAGGAAAGAATTATATTAATTCATGATAATCAATATAGTATTTGAATAAATTATTTTCAGAAGATGTACATATGTTTTCATTCCTACTTTCTCTTTGATCAAAATTTTGAAGTGTAGGTTTAAATGTTGGATTGAGATTTTCCAAGTGCAATAAATTATGAAATGCTCCAAAAACATGATGCATGCTCAAGATAAGCATAATAATTTATTTTATTAAATTGGGGACATGACAATGTATAGCTGTGAGTACATAAATTATGCAGCAATTCGTAGAAAAAATATATTCAAATAGTATTCATGCAAGGCTTGAACAAGGATAGCTTTATGGCTATTTTGTAGAAAGCAGTATTGACAGTAAATATAGTAAATATATTGAAGGGAATAATTTAAAAGATTAAGTACATAAGTAAACAAGTTATTTTGAAACAACTAGTGAACACCTTGTTTACTTCCCAACCATTAACCAACATCCAGATCGTTTCCTAACCAAACCATTTCAACACTTTTATGAAAATCTGCTCTTCGTGTGAAATCACCAGGCATTGTCCATAACTGGGGATACGGCTATTCGAATTGTTTTTAACACTCTGCATAGGTTGTACAGTTTGATCCACAAGAGATAATCATCTTGATAAAAACACATGTTTCCTTATATATGTGAATCAATGAGAGACTATCACAAGGCTTTTACAAAGCTCTGTTTTTACTCGGTTTTGCTCCCTAAGGATTCGCCTCGATCTAGCCTCCTCTTGCGCCGCTCATGAACTCGAACAAACCCGAAACAAAATATTGAAAATTAGATAGCCAGGTCCATCCCATAAATGGACTTGTGGTTGTACGGCCTGGCCCAGATCAATGGCACATAAACTTAAATCCTTAGTGACTACTCAAGCGAGACTACCTCATCCCATGTGCCTCGCGTACCTAAGTGCCCCCCGCACCCAAAAATGTGCATCCCGCATTGCCTTGCTACATGATCACTCGTCCGAGTATAAATCATTTTGTTCACCCAAGCCAATGACAACCCTACCATGGCACAAGATTTTATAACAGCGGCATCGCACCACCATCGACACAACTATGACCTCACACAACAGTTGCATAACAGTGACATCGCACCAATTTCATATATCATTAGGTCAAGTTTAATTATTTATGAACATGTGATCATAAATCCTATCGTGACTAGGTATGACTAAGCATAATATGATACCCATGTTGGTAATAAAATATGTCTAACTAAAATTAACCCAACCTATGGTGTCCAAGGATTTATGTCATTCAAGGGAATATGTCAATAGCAATTATTCAAGGTGGCATAATGACAATTAGGTATTTAACTATACCCAAAAGCAGTTATTATAAAACTAGCAATACATGTTGATATAAAACAATATAATTTTATAAAATAGTTTCAATGTGATCAAAGGTCTACGACTTGCCTTCGTTGAAGAGTTGAGCGCTTCGGTTGTCAGGTCCAAGAATTCTTCAGAAACGTTGGAGTCTATACGTGTGAAAAGGGCCAAATAAATAAAACAATTTCAATAAAATCTAAAAATTACCAAACTAGAACCAAAAGAAAGGCACCTAATTGAGATAAACTTAGAAATTTGAATCATTCGAATCGGAGCTCGGACGAAGGAGAACTGGCTCTTAAAAGGAGGTTTCAACTACCTGGTCAGAAAAAGGTTCGACTACAGGTGGTCGGAAGGAGGTTTTGACTACTTGGTCGGAAGGAGGTTTGACTACAGGTGGTCAGAAGGAGGTTTCGATTGAGTGACCGACGGTGAAAGGAAGAGCAGCGGCGAGGAGGTGCGCACAGTGTCGGATGCGCCCTTGCAAATCCAATGGAGGCAACCATGGCGGTGGAGGGACATCAATGGCAATGGTAGAGGCGGAGACGCGAGCTCTGGCTGGCGGCGGTGAAACTCAGAGCACGGCGAAACGAGAGCGAGAGAGAGAGAGAGAGAGAGAGTTGAAGGAAAAGCAAGAGGGGAACGAGGGGGTCCTGGTGCTCCATTTATAGAGGAAGGAGGAGTAACAGAGAAGCTTCACACCATGGGTGGAGCTCTGGACAGCACGGGGACATGGCGACGCGATGGGGACGAGACGGGAGTAGGTGCAGAGGAGAAAGAACAGAGGGGTGGTTGCGGCAAAAGACAGACAATTAAATGCGCGCTCTCGAGGAAAACGAGGAAGGGGATCACGACGGGGGCGATGACTTTCGTCAGAGCGGTGATGCACGCGAACACTAGCGGTATGGGCGTAGCGATGAAGACGGTGACCAAATGAAGAGGAGGCTAATAGGCGGGACCCGTCGGGCAGAGTAGAGAGAGAGAGACACGGTGGGAGGGTTTGGTGGCGAGAGGGTGGTAGAAAGCGAGAGGCGGTCGAAAAGCCACGAAAAATAGGATGTTACGCATGGAGCATATCGGTAGTGAAAGATGGTTCACATTGGCTCTAGATGACAATAACGATGCTCTGACCCGGCTCGGGGATAAATAGTCACCGGGCAGCGGTGATACCATTTCAGCGGTGGCGCCATGGGCGACCATGGTGAATCCTATGCTACTCTTGCTAATCGTTCAAACTAGTGCGCACATTAGCTCTAGTGGACTTCTAGAAGCTCACTAAGGTCCTAGATGGCATCAGGGAATGGCTGGAGAAGTTTGTCAACGAAAAACAGTGGTGGCACAGGGCAGGCTCTCAGTGCAGACCCGAGGGGCTATAAGAGGGTGTGCATTACCTCACTATAGTTCTAAGGATGGTGCAAACGTGAGGAATTAGACAGGGACTCACCGGAGTGGCGATGAACAGAAAAGGAGTTGGCGGCGGCTAGATTTGGGGAAGAAGCTTAATTCTGATGATTCCTTGAGCTTGGGTCAACATTAAGCAAGGAAGAAGCATTATTGGAGTATAGAACACGATATGATGTAGTTAGGTGAGGTTCAAGCTCAACAGAGCGTCTGGAACGTGGAGGTCCGAATTGGGGTGTGCACTGGAGATGAAGATGATGGCGCGATCAAGCTATGGACTTCCCAAAGCTGCATCAAGCAAGGAAAGAGTATCAGTGAGGTAAGGGGTTCATGGTGACGCAGGTGGTGAGGGCAAGGAAGTTCACTAGAGATGACGATGGTGTAGATCGTGCTCACCGGCGTCGGGAAGGACGCTCTCGTTCTCGGCGATTTAGGGAGATAGAAGCTCGGACAAAGTATGAGATGGAATGAGGAGTGAGCTAGAGAGATGGTGACACACTCGGAGGCTTAAGTAATAGCGAGTAGTGTATGAGATGAGCGGCGAGAAAATGCAGCCATAGCGAGAAACTCGTGGGCTTATTCTGGTCTCTCCATCCTCACGGGAAAAGGGAGTGACAACGGTTTGCTAGCATGGGTGAGGAGTAGGTGGAGGCAACAGGGGTAGTTGGGCTCCAAAACAGTGGGAAGCAGTCGTGTTCTGTGGGCGAGTGGCGAAGCGGGCGAGGTGAGTTGGTGCGCGGACACGGGTGCAGGCGAGAGGTGGATGAAGATGCCTGACATGCAGGCCCGACACGTCAGAGAGAGAGAGCAAGGCAGCGAGGTGGAGCGGCCTTGAGAGGAGATGGGCCGAGTTGGGTTTCGGCCCAAAGGTCCAGCAAGAATTCAAAATTTCAAACTAGATGATTATTTTTCAAATTTCTAAACATAGTAAATGGGCTCCAAAATTTATTAAAATTTTTGTGGAGGCTTCTAGCCTAGTATGGTTCCTTGTGTAATTTTTTTCAAGATTTTATCTATTATGTGATTTTCTGAAAAAATTCTTCCAAGTTGTTTTCATATAAATGCATAGTTACTTTTGATGAAAATTTTCAAAGCATGCTCAAATAAAATTTTCCCACATATAAACGTGCTCAAAATTATACCTCCATTTATTTTCATTATATTTTTCCAAAATTAGGGTTTTTAGGATGTTAAAAATGTTCATGTGTGTATATTTTAAATTTTGTAGGGGAAATGAATCAGATAGGTGTCTGATGTTCCAATAGGTAAAATAGAATGTTCTACGCATTTGGTTTCAATATTCCAATAGTTCATCAAGATGTTTCGTGCATTAAGTTATGAGTAGGGATGGACCAATGTCCCATATGTTTAGTTTCAATGTTTTAATAGTTCATCGACGACGTTTGGAAGGAATAAAAATATTAGTAGAACAAACTAAACGTGCTCACCGAATAATTAAGACAATTAGTGGAGCAAATAAGAAACGAAAAAAAAACAAAAAAACGAAAGATGCCACGCTAGCCACGGAGCGTCCCGCGCGCGCAGAAAGTTACATTTCTGACAAAGAACAGCCTGCGTGGATTGCGTCGTGGGCCGTGGACCGACAAGACACCTGAGCGGCGGATTGCTACATGCCGCGCGCGTGGCCCGTAATTTTCACCAACGGACGGGTTACAGCGGTTCTAACATTAGCTCCCCAGTTCAGCACCGACGAGCATTGCAGTGGCGGAGCCACAGAGGGAGCCAATCTGCAAAGCACAGGTTATCTTCAAAACTCGTCGAGCATGGACAATAACGATGTAAGCTACTAGCGAACCACAAGATCAGTAGTGACGAGATGGATTGGCTTCTTGGTGTCATAGAAAATATAAAGCAGTCATATACTAATATACTCCATTACAAAGAGAGACCGGTATTAGCAGTACAAAAGAGGGACCTGCAGATTCAAGTGGGGGAGAAAAAAAAGAAAAGAATAGCAGAGTGAGATGAACCAACGCATCAATTGTGTACGCTGGGGATTTACATGTTCCAACTTTTACACATTGCACCAGATAATACCAGTCAATAAAAAATATTGCACGACAAGAAAGCGCATTGCATGACTTGGATGGAGCTAACCGTGCCACGTTAACTGAAATTCTGTCCACGGAAAACAGACCCCAAAACCACTAAAAACAAACACTGGACTGGAGCAGCCTTTTTCTGCTTTGGTTGCCAAATATCCCCCAAGATTATACACACACGGGCAAATATATTTGTAGCTAGACTCGCTTGCAACGTCTTAGCGTACAGCCAATCATTTGTACATTTCACCTCTTCATTTTGAACCTGCAGATTTTCAATAAGGGTTAATAATGAACACAGGAAACGAATAGCTTAGGACCACACAAAAATTATAGGAGTTGAATAATAACATTTCCAAAGAAACTAAATCCCTCCAAACTTCTTCCATTGTCATCTATCCCAAAAACGCTGAAACAAAACTTGAACAATCTGATGATAATAAACAAGGTAATTCCAAGCAAATGCTGGAAATATTTGATTTCATATTACAATTCTCAGTTTGTTAAGTAGCCAAAAAAGACGAAGGCATCATGTAAGCTGAGTCAAACAAGGTTTTCAGCCACAGTTCAAACCAAAGTGAAAATATAATCCATTAGCGACCCTATGACTTCAGTAGGTTAGCGTTAGGTCAGACAAAATTAAGTTGTCATGACAACTACTTTCTCAAGAACATGCTCAGAGCCATAAGATACCCCTTTATCCAAGAATATATCTAGACAATGAACCACACCACACGGTGATGACTCTAGCAAAGCAAAATGACAATGCTAAAACAGCTTGGTTTCCACATGGTTACCTGTTGGCCAACTCTTTATGGGGCTAGTTGCCTACCCATTACTCCTTCATTCTCAAATAAATGTCGCCATAGAATGCATGCAGTTTACGTTTTAAAACTGACAGCTAATATACATAAAAATATTAAAATTTTACACGGAAGTGACATTAATAGATTTGTCAACATAAGTACTTTTGTACCATTATATTTTTAATAATGCTTGATAACACATAATTAGAAAAAGTAATGGTCAAAGTTGTGTATTGGAGACCATGTAGATGTCAAAAACGACAAGTGAAAGAGAATGGAGAGAATAATAGTTACTACACAATTCAATAAGTCCTTTAGTACGCATTCTTATAAATTTATCATCCTATGATCTATTGGCATCAGAAACAGGGTCTGAACAAGTAAGACCCAGAAAAGTCAAATGAATAAAACAGCATGGGTTGATCATTCATGTTAGACTTATAGGCTGTGCGTCTCTGCAGCAGATCACTAATTATCATTGAAAAATATGCAATCTGTAATGTTTAAATCATTGCAATTACCATGTTTAGAAAACAGGTACAAGTGCTAGTCCGATGAAAGGAAGAGGCAAAGAGCATAGGTGCATAACACACTACAGATCAAAGAGCATAGGTGCATAACACACTACAGATAGATCAAACACAGCATAAATCACTAACCTGATCACAATGCCATTTCAGCTTGCAGTGCAGCAAGCTCATCCTCCTCTGCTGAAGCTTTCTGTGGAGCAGGGCGAGTTGGTTGTCTATTGGCTGGGACCTGCACCAGATGCACAGGTGGAGCTGCAATAGGCTCCAGAAGTTGAGATTCCAACTCTGCTCCCTCCAGTTCTTCCAGTTCCGCTTCCAGTTCATCCTATCAGTTATTCAGTGCAGTAGGTATTAAGTGCATCAGGGGGAAAAAAGTATAAACCCAAGATTACACATTTTAAATGGCTACAGTGAGTTACCTCGTCAAAATCAGCAGAAGCTCCAAGAGGAGCTGACAAAGCATCTTGTATTTGTTTCATGTTTTCAGTCTGTTCATTAATTTCATCCATAGTCTTATCGACATCATCAATATTTCTGCATGGACGAGGTAAATAGTCATTTAGAAACCTCAATTCCTTGATAGGCGGCCAAACCCTAAAATTAAAATGGACTTAAACTAATACTAACGTTGCTTTTTGCATTGCTTTCATAGCTGCAGCTCCAGTCCTCAATGCATCCACAGTCTCTGTCGTAGCTTTGGAAGCTTCTAACATGATCATCTGTATAACAAGATTGCTATATGATGAACACACACAACATGCAGTGAACAGAAAAACTAAAAATGCTAAGTAGGAGCTAGGAGGTAACCTGATCATGGATTCTCAACTGAAAATTCCCCAACTGCTCAATTTGCTGCTCGTAAAGTTTCTTCCTCTTCAAGGATTGGATAGCAGCTGATGAAAAAATAATGATTTAATTCACACCAATTAAATGAATATAAGATGTACTCTGCTACTAGCTAATAATCAGAAGCATCATCAGGGCTTCAAGCAGTATGATGGTGAAGCTTGCTTGGCAGATAACGTTCAAACATAATTGTTGATCCAATGAGGCAAGCACCACATAAAATACATGGCAATAGATGCAAAAGTAGGATGGATGTTTCTTAAGTTGACAGCATGGCAATCGTACAAAAGAACTTGATGCACATTTTAGATTTACTTTAAAACAGCATAGTACCTTTGATCAATGTATTACAGGGGGGTGGGGATGCTAAAGATTGTATCACCAAATCGCAAGTATAGATTACATGTTGCACTAAGGTGATTAACAATACCTCTTTTATTCTTTGCTTTTGAGAACTCCTTAGCCCTCTCAACCTCAGCAGCTGCTTTTTTCTCTAGAACTTTCTCTTTCTTCTCCAGCATATCAAGAGTCTAAATATACATGAAGCAAGATATCAGACCTTCTAATTTTTTTTGCATAGACATACAGAGTGTCAAAATCTATCAGTTTTAATGTGATCATAGTTCACTAGTTGGATCAACATATAAAGATCCTCCCCTCCCTAAGAGGATAACAGGTTAAAGGTTCCAACTTCAGGAGCAAATACAATGAAAGAAAACAAAAAGGATCAGCACATCTTGATGTTGATCACACAAAGCTTGGTATAGAAAGGAGCCTGCAAAAGCCACGGAACAGAGCTTGCACATCCCATAAATTCGGATGAAGCTGACATCACATGAGAATTCCTATACACTAAATTCAAGTGTTAGTTGATCAAAGTACCAAACCCTACCATTATAATACAAAAATGGCAGACCCACTCTTAAAAATGCAATCATACAAATATTCAGCGCAGGCAACCGAAAAAAAACATAAACCAAATGGGGTAAAACAGCAGCATCACAACACAAGCAGTAACAGATATCAGATAAGCAAAAGGAAGAAAGATCACCCCACCTCATTTAACTTATCCAGAGTGGCCAACGCGTTGGCATTGGCGTGCTCCTTGGGCTTCCCAAATATCCTGTTGAACATGGTTGCACCTCCAACAATATTAACTCAAAATCTGCAAGGTGAAAGAACAGCAGAAATAGTCATTCAACAGCCAATTCAAAAAATTCAGAAACATCCTGAGCAGCAGCAGTATAAATAGTCAAGAAACAACCACACGATAACACGAACTTGCACTCCCGAAACTGGCATTCGGATACAAGGAGCAGCAGTTCAAATTTGCAGCCAAGAACCGACGACACACCAAGATATCACGAGGGCTCACAAGCATAGGGGACAAATTTGCAACTAGAAGCAGAGAAAACAAACATTGAATCCAAGTGGAATTAAACTCTGTGACAGCGCTTTGAACAAACCAAACAACAACTCCTACCAAGTAAAACCAAACACCCTAAAAATACTTCCCGCGTCATCCTCTACTTCAACGCAAAGTGCTCTCTTTTTTTGTCCACAAAAAAAAGGAAGGAGATGAACTGGCAGCTGTGATTCGTGGCCGTAATCGTAATCGGCAGCTCAACTAAACCCAAAGCTATAGCACGCCTGGCTCAGATTCCCGACCAACCAGCTACCGCTCGGACTCAACACCAACAACGCAAGGACGATCCGGGCAGCAACCCGCCGCCCGAACGCGATGAGCTATGCCAAGAGAAAGGGCGCGATTTCGGACGCGCGCATCGATCGCCGCGTCACCTAATTGCCTGCCCCGAGAACTCGTCGGAGGCACAGATGAGCATCGAACGAATCGTGGGGCGGATCTAGCGGGAGCGGAGGAGATCGAGCGCTTACCGGATTCGCAGGCGGAGGCGCTGGATTCAGGATTGGGCTGGCGAGGAAACTCTTCGCTCGCAGGTAGGGGCGGCGTCAGCGATCCGGTGGGTATTATTGGTTGGGGTTGGGATTCAGTTTAGGTTTTTTAAGGAGTTGAGTCGGAGCCGGAAGCCACGCGGACGGAGGCAACCGCGTGCGCACACGGCACGGCCGCACGGGTGAGGTGAAACGAAGATGACCAGGCGAAGCAAACGACCTCAACAATATACGCTTTATTTTTTTAAAAAAAATTTAAATTTCTTCCGTCTTTTTGGTCTTGGAGATATTGATACTGGGGCGAGTTGGGCTGCAAATAGATGTGGACCGTCGTGGGCTGTAAATAGCAATAGATTTGGTGTAAATCCCGAAATAACGGCTTCGGTTTTCGTTTCGAACTAGTTAAAAAAAGAATTATATTATCCTCGGCCGGCTCTGCGCCACTGCGATGAGCATATATGTGCACTCAGCTCCGCCACCATGGTCCCATCTACACCGCAATCTCAATTTCACAATCATCCCGTGTTGCATTGTTTGTCCTTGTGCTTGTGCTCATTTGCAAATTGAGCTCCATGGAGACTCGTAGAGGCGGCCTCACTGTACGACTATGAAGAGGATGGGCCCAATGGCCATCGGAAACCTATAGAAGTTAATTTCGTTGACGGACAAGTGTTTTTCTTTAATGGAGTGTTTTTTTTTCTCTGGTTTTACAGAGATCACATAAGCACTACTCTAGAAGCTGTAATTCTTTGTTATGAAGGTTGGACAATATGACAAGTGGATCTATACATGGGCAGCCCCGCGACACTGGCTCTTGGCTAGGAGGCTGGGCTTGCTACTCGAGCCTAGATGTCGGGACCCAAACACGTAAATTCTTTCTTCACAGATACGAACTAGTCCCAAGACTAGTAGCTAGTTCACACAGTGTTAACATCGATTAAATCATATTCATACAACAAAATATCAAAGAAGAAGGCAAATTATTATTACTTAATAGCAACAGACTTTAAACTCAAGGTTTATAAAGTTTACCACGCAGGGTTTAACGATAAATAAATAAACTTGCAGCAGAAGAAAACAACTTGTGGTAGTCATCCGACATGCCTACAAGCAATCGAGTAGAGAACGTGGCGTAGTTTGCATAGTCCTTGAAGTACTCCTCATAGAACTCTGTATTCCCTGGGTCTTCCTCGGGGACTGATCAACAAGGCATAACGTCATGAGTACATAAAGTACTCAGCAAATTGTAGGAAAATGTATGCAAATAATATTCATACTAGGCTTGAATAAGAGTAGCTTTCTGGCTATTTTGCGAAAAGCAATAGTAACATTAAATACAGTAAATTAATTATAAATCATAATTTAAAAGATTAAATACATAAGTAAACAAGTACTTATTAACAACTAGTGAACTACCTGCTCACTTCCCAACCATTCCACCCTCCAATCATTTTAAGAAAATTCTACCCCAAGTGTGAAATCATCAAGCATTGTTCATAACCGGGGACACGGTTGTTCGAACAGTTTTTAATCTTGTCATGATTGCTTATGCGACTTGCCCCACATGAGTTAATCAACTTAATATGTCGGCCAAGACACCCTTCCGTAGGCGTACGACTAAGTGATTATCACAAGGTTTTTATAAAGTACTGTCTTAACCTAGTTCTGTTCGCTAAGGCTTCTGTAACATCCCAAAAATGTTAAAATACAAAAACATAGGATTTTTAAAACTTTTTGTATGTTATTTATTATCGTTCTGTTTGTCTGCATTTTTTAGAGTTATTTGAGTGCATTTTCTCTTTTGTTAGCACAAGTAATAAGGAATGAAAGTCTTAAAAGTACAGATGTGGGGACCCCGAATTATTTGCATAGGATCGTAGTCCTCCAGATCATATGTAAATAATTATAAATCTCCAAGTTCTGAAATCCAACTTAATCTATATAAATATGTAGACCATAGTAGTCTGAGACCATACTTACATGAATCAAGTAGTATTTCAAATCTTCGGATATGTGTCTCGTGTTAGCTCCCAAGGATAAAGGCTAACACGCACATATCTCCATCAACATTGATTACATTCATACATAAGGCATACATATATATTACAAAATACCGTATAGGATAAGGACTTATGTCCATAAGTTACAACAAGGGGCCGATCGGCTAAATTTAACCATTAACATAAGTACTCAGCTGAAAGTAAAACATTAAGAGCAAAAATTCCAACAAGGTGTGCCCTTTCCAAAGGCAACTGAGTAGAGGCCAGAAATAGCGCTATTCGTTAGCGTCGCCGAAATCGGCGCTAACAAAATGATCTAGATCATAATCTTCCTCACCTGAACAAATGGACAATCCGTTAAAGTACTGACGAGGATCTAATAATCCTCATTTTATCTTTTATCTATAATTCTTATTATGGGTAAATATGATGTCACATAGTCCCCAGAAGTACCCCTTATATCTATAAGGGAGAGGCCTAACAAGTGATTGTAAGTTCTTCTACAATCACCCCCATAGTCGTAAGTCTTGCTACGACTATATCATGGTCGTAAGTCCTTCTACGACCACTACATAGTCGTAAGTCCTTCTACGACTGTTACCTGGTCGTAAGTCCTTCTACGACTGCTACCTGGTCATAAGTCCTTCTACGACCAGGTAAACTACGACCACCTTATAATCAAACCTACAGGCGAGTGGGTCCAATTGATTAAGGAATCCGAACGGTCTACACGCACTATTATTCCGCGTATTAATGGTGTGTAAATACCCCATTATCTCTGGAAGATAATTGCCAGACGGCGTGAAGAAGCCGAGGCGCCGGTAATTACTGCCATTATGCGCCCGTTACTGCATTAATTAGGCGCATCTCCCGCAGGGCAAAACGGCTACTTCTTCACGACTATATAAAGGCATCAATCAGAGGAACGATGAAAGAAAGACGAGAGCTAGTCAAGTAGAAACACAAGTGCTATTCTCTGTAAGAGTCTGAGTCCTTTACTGGATCATCAAGAATACCATACACACAGGATTAGGGTTATTATTCTCTCCGGAGAAGGCCTGAACCTGTCTAAACATCCCGTGTCAATCCACTCTGAGTGATCTCATCCCTAGGAGACCCCCCGAATCAAATAATCTTTACGTAAGATCGGTTCTAATACACCGACAAGTACAAAGTTGTACTTACAATACTTACACAAAATAAAATTTTATACATGCTAGGGGTTGATCAAAGAGAAGTTACAGTGGCTCTAGTTTTCGCATAAACGCAGTAATACTCAAGCTACACATTCTAGTTTAAGAAAGTAGTTTTAATAATAGACTATTTATAAAAAAGAAAGCTAAATGACATAAAGCTAAACAAATATCAAACAATACCAAAGTGGCAACCCCACTTTGATAAACTAAACTCATGACAAAACCCGTCATGTCGATACCAAGTTGTCCCGTGTCAAGTTTTAATTTAGAGTCTAACAATGATGTTAGTCAAGACCCAAGTGATGTCCATAACCGCGGACATAGCTATTCGAATAGTTTATAACCCTGCAGGGGAGTACATCTTTACCTACACGACTTGATCAGCACGTAAGCCTCCGGATGATAACACACTTCCTTTGGTGTGTCAGCTGGGGAAATCAAGACTTGATATTTTTCAGCAAGAAAACCATATTGAAGTGAACCACCTATGCATGATAAAATCCCGCTTAGTGCTAGCTATACCGCCTACTAACTATCCGGGCATGCAAATTGTGTCGGAGGGGCCAATGTAAGGAGTTAGCATGTGGGTCAACCACCCAACATCAAAATAAAAATAGCACTCACTTGCACATTATATCCTAACATTGGGTTCCTAAGGAACATGAGATTTCACGGTCCCATGTCCTCACACTACCTGTGTTTCAAATCAATATGACCTTTCCCTTACTTTCCCAAGCAGCTCCCAACCCGCATGTGGAAGTACGCATGATACTTGAAGTGATAGCCCAAAGTTCAGTCCTTAACTGTCCGGACAAGTATTTCTACTGTATCCGAATCTCATGCACGAAGACACCCATACTACTAACCACTTGTCTAGACCAAAATTAATTTTAAGTAAACAAACTTTAGACTCAAAAATCAGATTCGAAGATCTGAACCAAAAGCATAAAAGTAAAACTTGTCAGTGTTTCCCAGGATTGATAAGATAATCCCGTCAACTGAACTACGCGACTACTGACTTGCATGGCTAAGCAAATTCACCAACGATAAGTAATATCACACATCAACTAATATAGGCATATGTGTAAAGGAAAATTCAAGGTCAACCTGCAAGAATTTGGATATAGCTATCTAGACTTCACAAAGTATTCATACTCGAAAATAGCGTGCACGTAAGTAATATTTGTATTTCAAAATACTAAAGTAGGAAATTCTGGGATCAACATGTATGCAAGAATAAAAGTATAGAGTGATGCTTACACCTTGCTAAAATATCAATTGTTCGCTCTCAGACGGATATTTGTTCGCCTCGGTCAGCTCGAATTCTAAAGAAAACATGTTATCAAATAAACACCGAGGAAACCGAGAAAATCCAAAATGCTCAAAAATGCATTAGAACATCACAGTAGAGAGATGATGATTTAATATGAATTTAGGTGAAAATTTTACTTCATTTGGAGTTCATTTCAATTTTCTATAAATTTTTCAAGGATAAAGTCATTAGTGTTTATGTATTTTAAATATCAAAATTTTATATAAAAACAATATGTTCAAAACCTATTCCAAATTAAAGTATAGTAAAAATGAAAACTAACCAAATTGATTTTACTCGATTTGGAGTTAAAATGAATTACTTATGAAAATTTTGAAGTTTATACCAATTTCAGTGTAAAAGTAATTCATTTTGGAATTTCAAAACGTATTAGAAACTTTTTACACGCGTGTGCGCCTAGCCACAGAGAATGACAAGTGGGATCGGGTGTAACACCCTGGCTATTTGGAAGCCAAGATGTCACCTAAATAAACTAACATACAACCATAAAGCGAAAAAATTTAAACAATATCTCATCTAATGACATAAAGATATCAAAATTTAATAGAACAATGGTAGGAATATAGTCTGAATCCAGATAAGTATTTCAAAAGGGGTGATCAAGGTTCACAAGCAGAATTAATCATCCATAACATAGAGGAAGATATCAACCACATCTAACTTTAATTATTACAGTTCATCACTTAACGAATGAAAGACATAACCGAGTCTTATAATTGAAACTGGAGTATGGTGAAATGAATGAATTGTGCGTGTCTACTCCCTCCCAAAAGAGCCATCATCAACGATCACTTAAAATAAACAAACAAAGCAAGAATGAGTCCAAGACTCAGCAAGTACAGTGAAAAAAAACTGGACATTGTAACACCCTGGCTATTCGGAAGCCAAGATGTTACCTAAAGAACTAACATACAACTATATTGCGAAAGAATTTAAACTGTAACTCCTCTAAGTACATAAAGAGATCAACTTTAATAGTAGCATGGCAGGAATAAAGACTGAATTCATCTGAGTATAATTAGGAAGTAATTAAAACAAACCACTAGCAGCAATTAACTAAACATAACATGGAGAAAAATATCATCCGGTCTTAACTCTATTCATTACAGTTCCTCGGTTTACGAAATGAAGACATAATCGAAACTTATTATTTGAAGGTAAAATATGGTAAACTGAGTGAAAAATGCTTGTCTACTCCCTCCCAACAAAGTCATCATCAACGATTACCTAAATAAATAAACAAAATAAGAATGAGTCGAAACTCAGCAAGTACAGTAAACAATTGATCATACAATGTTATGAACAAGTCAATCTCAATACGAATTATGAACTTATCTATGAAAACTTATGTGTATGAATGGAATGAATGGATGCATTGAAAGGAATGGACTGCACACATGCTCATACCGGTATAGCGAGTGACACACCCGTCGGTATTCACCTAAGCCCGTACTTAACAAAGTCTGGGGACCCAATCTCCGTATGAAGAACGTTTCATACGGGTGTCCGAAATTGCCCACATTGGAATGGTGGGTCTTACGTGCCCATACTGGAGTTGATGGGTCTTTACAATTCCACTCCCGTGGATGGAACATGAACAACACATGAATGGAATGAAATATATGCAATGAATGTTACTACTTTCTTCCACATGGATTACCAATTAAGAACGGAATATATAACATGGAGGATGAACATGGATCATAACATTAACAACACATCAACAAACATTCAACAGAAATCAATATATCTTAACACATTGTACTTGCCTTCCGCGATGTGACGTGCTAGGAGGCAACGAAGGTGCACCTATACTCGCCGCCTCGCCGCCTACAGAATTATGTACTCGAAATAAGAACAACATGATATGACAATGCTATCGGTGATCTACAATTTCCCGCTGACTACCCAATACAACGAATAGACCCAAAACTGAAATCAGACAATTCATCCCCCTGAAACGACTCTAGACAGCGGTATAGAAAAATTCATATCTGCTGATCTGGGACTCGGAATGAGATGAGTCTAGTGCCCAACGAATCTTAATGAGCAAACCTACAAAACTCTTGTTGACAAAATTTCCTAATTCAGCCAAAATATTTGACTAAACAGTAGGTGAAAATGCCTGACAGTAATCTATCCAGACAAATAGAACATCAGCGAAGAACAGAACATAGCTTTTAATCTATAAATCCTATTATAGTGTTCTTTATCAATCTGGAAACATGGTAAAATTATCTACAGAAATCGTTTTGGGTGACAAATCTGAATTTGAACCTAACCAAGTCATATTTCATCAAACAACTACATTGACAATTCTCGTCAGGTTTCTCAGGATAGCAAGAAAGAATATATCGTAACTTTTGAACTGTAGATCGGATTCTGGTGAACTTGGTGGCTATGGAAAGCTAAGAACCATGGATACAATTCTCTAGGAGGTGAGAACCTCCAGATCGGCGTCTAAGAGGTCGAAACCGGCCGCGCAACATACTGGACAGATTCTGGAAATCCTAAGATAGTAATTCAATTTCATCCTACTAATCAATTTCGCATCCAATAGGCATCAAAAAATGAAACCAACTCATCGTTATCAAAAAATGAAACCAACTCATCGTTACCCTTGAAGACCCGCAGGACGACGAAGATCAACCTCCCGAAGAACCTTCTCCCTCCTTCTTCCTCCCTTCTAGTGGCCGGCCAAAACGAGGGAGGACGAGGTGGCTTCGGGGAAGACCTTGGAGAGCAGCACCGGGGATCACCGGGGCCGGCACCAAAGGTGGGAGGCGGCACTGGGGGCAGGAGGTGGCGTCGGTTTGGGGGAGAGGGGTGGCAGCCTGGAAGGAGGGGGGAGGGGCGGCTCAAGCGGGAGGGAAAGATGGCCGGCTAGGGTTATGGGGGGGGGGAGTGGGCGCATGGGCTTGGGCCTGGTGCGCATCCCCCTCCTTGGCCCACTCTTGGCTGGCCATTGGCCTGCCAGGGTTACATTAGCCTAGGCCGGAGGCCCAGGGTCCAAAAGTTCCCTAAAAACTTTGAATTTTTTAAAAGTTCTATCTCCCGAATAAAATCCTCTCTAAACGAAATTTAGAATATTACATTCTACCCTCCTTAACGGAATTTGACCCCAAATTCTAACCACTGGAACGAATACGAGAACATAATACCATAGAATTGAAATCAACGATTTAACACGTACCAGAAGCAAACATATCTGGATACTGCTCTCGCATGCGGGACTCTAGCTCCCAAGTGGCCTCTCTCTCAGTTTGATGAGACCAAAGAATGTTAACATACTTCAGGGTCTTGTTCCTCAGAACCCGTTCTGACTCTTCTAATATTTTCACTGGCCAGGACTCGAAGGTAAGGTGTTGCTCAATGCTCAAAGGCTCCACGGGAATAGCATGTTCTGGATCTCTTAGGAATTTTCTCAACATCGAAACATGAAACACGTTATGAACTCCGCGCATGGTCTCAGGAATATCCAAACGATAAGCCAATTTCCCAATTCGTGCCACGATTGGAAATGGTCCAACGTACCTCGGACTAAGCTTCCCTTTAGTACCAAACCGCACTACGCCTCTGGTAGGCGATACTCTCAACAGAACCCCGTCCCCCACTTCGAATTCTAAATCTCGTCTTTGACATCTACATAGCTCTTCTGTCAGCTCTAAGCAGCCAACAGATTCTTCCTAATCTTTGCTACTCTGGCCACAGTCTGCTGAACCCAATCGGGACCCAAAATTGCTCGCTCTCCAACTGCATCCTAACACAACGGGGACCTGCACTTCCGCCCATAGAGAACCTCGAACGGAGTAGCTCGAATACTAGCGTGATAGCTGTTGTTATATGCGAACTCTGCCAAAGCTAAGTGACCTTCCCTGCCTCCCTTCTAAGACATAACACAACATCTGAGCATATCCTCTAGTGTCTATATGGTGCATTCAGACTGACCATCTGTTTGGGGGTGAAAAGTGGTACTAAGACAAAGTTGTGTGCCCAAAGCACTTTGCAAACTCTCCCAGAACTTGGAGACAAATTTAGCATCTCGATCAGAAACAATAGTTTTAGGAACCCCATGCAACCATACTATTTCTCGCACATAGAGAGGAGCTAAATCACTTGCTGAATTTGTTGTACGAATAGGAATGAAATGTGCAGACTTACTAAACCGGTCCACTATGACCCAAATAGCATCCTTTCCTCGCTGCGTGCGAGGTAAACCAACTACAAAATCCATGGATATGTCATCCCACGGCCATACTGGAACCTCCAAAGGTTGCAGCAAACCTGCTGGTCGCTTATGCTCAGCCTTGACTCGCTGGCAAACTCCACAAGATGCTACATATTGAGCGATATCAACCTTCTTCCTTTTCCACCAGAAACTCTTCTTCAAGTCCTTGTATATCTTGGTCTCACCAGGATGTACGGTATACGGAGTATGATGTGCTTCCCTTAGAATATCATTTTTTAACCTGAGCCTCGTGTGGTACACAGAGGCGTCCTTTAAAACGCAATGCACCAGACTCATCTACGCTAAAGTGGCCTTGTTTGCCCTCAACAAAACGCTTCCTCACTCGCTAGAGCATCGATCCTATTTGTTGTGCTTCCCTTTTCGATGCGGAATGGTGACTCAAGAAGTAACCGAGTCTCAGTTTGGGCGGTACCCGCAAAGCAAAAGGAGATGTCCATACGTTCAAAATCAGCAATAAGACAACTAAGAGTAGGAGGTGTCGACTTGCGACTCAAAGCATTTGCTACCACATTAGCCTTGCCAGGGTGATACTAAATAGTGAGATCATAGTCTTTGATCAGCTCTAGCCATCTCCTCTGTCTCAGGTTCAAGTCTTTCTGGGTAAAGATTTATTTTAGACTCTTGTGATCAGTGAATATGTCACAAGATTCGCCGTACAAATAATGACGCTAAATCTTCAAAGCAAGAACCACTGCGGCAAGCTCTCAATTATGAGTAGGGTAATTCTGCTCATGCTTCTTCAACTGCCTCGATGCATAAGCAATCACTTTGCCATCCTGCATGAGCACACAACCAAGTCCAACTCTAGACGCATCTGATGGTGAACCGCTTCTCAGGCTCAGGAAGGCTAAGGATTGGAGTAGTCACCAACCTATCTTTCAAAGTACAGAAACTGCACTCACACGCCTCTGACCACTGGAATTTGACACCTTTCTATGTCAGTTGGGACATCGGTCTAGTAATGGTTGAAAAACCCTCCACAAAACACCGGTAATAGCCAGCTAAACCCAGAAAGCTCCTCACTTCCTTGACATTGGTTGGCCTTTTCCATTATACCACTGTTGAGATCTTACTAGGATCAACTGAAATGCCCTCTTGATTAATTACGTGGCCCAGAAACCCAACTTCAGAAATTCAGAACTCGCACTTCTTCAGCTTGGTAAAAAATTGGTTCTCTCTTAAGGTCTCAAGAATTAACCTCAGATGCTGGACATGATCCTCTTCCTTCTTGAAATAAATCAGGATATCATCAATGAATACTACCACGAAATCATCTAGGTATCGATGCAGCATGTTGTTCATGGCTTCCATGAAAACTGCAGGAGCATTTGTTAGTCCAAAAGGGTATTTATTAGTCCAAAAGACATAACCTTATACTCATAATGGCCATACCTCGTAGAGAAAGCTGTCTTCTCAATATCTTGCTCCCGAACTCGAATCTGGTTATAACCTTTCTGAAGGTCAATATTGGAGAATATTTTAGCCCCTTTCAATTGGTCGAAGAGATCCTCAATGCGGGGCAAAGGATATTTATTATTTACAGTAGCCTGATTAAGAGCCCGATAATCCACACACATACGCCAACTGCCATCTTTCTTCTTAGTGAATAGAACAAGCGTTCCCTATGGCGAAACACTACGCCGAATCATACCTTTGGACAGCAGGTCATCCAATTGCTTCTTCAACTCCTCTGGAAAAGGTCGAGCCAAACGGTAAGGAGACATCGATATGGGTCGAGTTCCCGGAATAAGATCAATCCAGAACTCCACTTTTCGCTCTAGAGGCATTCTAGGAAGCTCCACAGGAAAGACATCGGGAAAGTCATTCACGATAGGAACCTCCTCGATACACAGTGAAGAGTCAGTCTTCTCGCTGAGAGACCAAAGCAACCCAATGGTTGAGGCCCGGTGACTAGAAAACAGACTAGCTAACACGAGCAATGAATCGAGGCGGTGCCTTTGCCTCGAAACACGATTACTCACGAGGACGGGGCTGCAAAGTCAACATCTTCCGAAATAACAGATCTTGGAACGGTAATGGAATAACCAGTCCATACCCAGAATAACATCAAAAGGTGACAACTGAATTACCATAAGGTTAGCAGTGAAAACCTCATCATCGATAGTGATAGAACAGCCCGGACATGCTGTAGAACTAGAAATAAGACCCCCCCGGAGAGCTAACTATCACAGAATCATAAATATGCTGCAAACTCAAACCCGCCCTTCTAGCAAACTCCAGGGACACAAACAAGTAAGTAGCCCCTGAATCAAACAGAACGAAAGCATCATGCGAATAGAGTAGTAAAGTACCTGTCACCACATCAGGACGGCCCATAGTCTCACGGGTGGGCATAGCGTAGACTCCCGGTGGTGCTGGAGCAGAGGACGCACCAACACTCGGCGAAGGATAACCAGGAATTGCTGCGGGAGGAACGAACGACGGAGGCGTAGACGGTACGGGGTTCCAGTAGAACCCCGCAGGAGGTGCAGGAGTAAATGTTGTAGGAGGAACCCATCTTGAAGAAAACTGAGGCACAGGCACTGTAACACCCTGGCTATTCGAAAACCAAGATGTCACGCAAATCTATCAAACACTAAGAATATACAACAATACCAGGTTAATCAGGCTCAATTAACAATATCTCATAAGGAACGACGATAAATGATTAACAGTTTCATGAGAAGGAATGGAAAATATTCATAATAAAGACGTACGGTAGGCATTACCAAAATTGGATTATTACAATTTGGAAATTTATCAAATAGTTGACATAACTAAAAGATAACACTAGTTATTCTGGTTAAATAAAAGTGATGTGCAGCGTGCTGGACTATCCCTCAAAAGGTCTTGCCTTCTTCCTCATTTACCTAAATAAATATACAAAGCAAGGATGAGCAAAAGACTCAGCAAGTACTTTAGCGAATAACAGAAACATTAAGCGAACAAAGCAATCAAAATCCACTTGTGAAAAGCTTCTCTGAACATATATGGGAATGAATGGAATGGAATAATGCAATGAAGGAATGGACTGCTCACAACTTATACCGGTATAGTGAGTGACACACCCGTCGGTGTTCACTTCAGCCCGTATAACAAAGTCAGGGATCCAATCCTTTGTATGAAGAACGTTTCATACGGGTGTCTGAAGTTGCCCACATTGGAGTGGTGGCCAACATTGCCCACATTGGAGTGGTGGGTCTTACATGCCCATACTGGAATTGATGGGACTTACAATTTTTTCCACATTCGTGGACAACAAGAAACCAATGCATGAACGGAATAAACTTCATGCAATGAACTCTTATCACATCATAATGTAGAAATATACATGGCATACGAACATGAATAGCCATACTAACAATTCATCCACACCCAATCATCACCATTTATTAGGATAAGACAAGGTACTTGCCTTCCGCGCTGTGACGTGTTAGGAGGCAACGACGAAGTTTCTCCACTCACTGCTCCACCGCCTACACAAATATTTATTCGAAATAAGAATAACAAGACATGACGTGGCTACATGTGTCTTACCAAAACCCTGTAACTCCCCAACATAACTAAAGACTCAAAATGACGAATTAACTAATCAGCCTAATGATCCAATGGAGGTGATCTTTATCAACTTGGAAATATTATTTAAAGGGCTACAATAACCTAGTTGGGTGGAAGTTCTGAATCTGACTCTATCTAGATCAAAATCGAGGAACAAACCGCGGTCCCGGATCTCGAACCAGCATGAGAATAGCGCGGTTAAAATTCCATAACTTTTGATTTCCAACTCTAAAAATTGTGTTTTTTATCAACTTGGAAAGCTTACTGAATTATCTACAACATGCATTTTGGGTATCCTTTCTAATTCGGCCTCTAAATAATTCATAATGGCCAGACAAGTAAACTGCCAAATCCTGTCAGCTCTCCTGAACAGTCGCACGAAAATGGACATATCTCCTAAACTGTAAACCCAAATCAGATGATCTCAGTGCCTAAAGAAAGCTAAGACCAAGGGCTACAACTTTCTAAGAGGTGGACAGATCAAAAAATGTATGAAACTTACCCAAATCTGATGAACAAATCTAGCGCAGGGGGAAGGAAAAGTTGGTGCACGGTAGGGAGGAGGGTGGCGGCTCCAAGTGGGGAAGGGAGGAGGGGAGTGGGAGGGAGTCTCTAGGGTTTTGGGGGAGGAGACCCTCCCCCCTTGGCCGCCCCCCCTAATGGGCCTCCCACCTTCGTGCCCAAGCCCAGTTCTTAGAAGAAAAGCTAAAACCCCAGACCAAAAGAAAATTCAGATTTTACGATTAGCTCCTCTCCCGAGACTTCTTCTATCGCCGATTTACTTTTGGGGTATTACATTCTACCCCCCTTAAACAGGATTCGACCCCGAATCTACTCACCGATCTTCCCAGAAGAAACTGCGACTGGAATGAAACAACGATATCTCAAGCTTGGAATTGCTCAGCTATTCGCTTAACACTCGAGCACAACAGACGATCATTACTTCACATAAGGACTGAGGCAGTCAAAGTGATATGTCAACTTCCTATTTTGGCACAAAAGCACACAAATTGCTCATAATCGAACTCTTCATCTAACAAGGAACACCTCCTTTAAACAAGAATACACAACAAATCTGGTTCTTTAACCACTGACTCACAAAGAGAATCCAACTGGAAATAGAGAGTCTTCATCGCATCCAAGCAATACTAACTCTCCACCAAAAGGGTTAAATCAAAAATTTGACAATTCGTCACGAAACCACATCCATTTTCTAAATAGGCATATTACAAATGAATACCACGACAGCCAAAGGGGAAATCACTCGAATGCCCAAACCAAATACTTCTTTTGGGTTTGACTGAATTGGAAAGACTCAGTCATGCCAACACAGCGCCAACTAAAAATGCAAATGACACCAGTCAACAACACAAAACTCAAACGAGAATCAAGAAAATGATTCACTATTCGAGGGGACATTTTTTTTTCAGTTTCTCTCTTAGGAATAAAACACCTCTCGAGCCTTGGAATTTGAATTCATCGCATACCACCAGAGCTTAAACCTCTTAGTTAACATCCTCAAATTATGTTCAAAGTGCAGTACATCATCGACACCATTGTGGAGAGGCTATGTTGAATCCACCCAATACTCTAGATAATTCATTCTACTAACCAAAATCGATTTGATAGAAGGCACCCAAAATATCACATAATAGGTACCACGCAATCACATTAACTCCAAATTTCCAAGGACAAGAACTCAAGATCCTTAGCACGCACGATTATGTATTACATCAGAAGAGTTCTATCAATGATCATTCACTGCTCAGGAAACTCTATTATTCCACTTTCTCTACACACAATCATCGTGTGACCCATGGTCTAGCATAAAAATGCAAAGCCCAGATTTAATTTCCAAAACCTCTACAACAAATTTCTCTTATAACAAATAGTGAATTCATCGGACTAAATCTCTAAGATTCCCACAATTCTATCATATTCACTCATTGACATCATCGGAAATCGCACCCACCATCTCGTAATACGATCCAATTGCTTTATTCTATAACATTAATCAAGGTTTACCTAACTTCGGTAATCCCGAACATTTCAACATGAACTAAAATTCTGGAATTTCACTATACCCTAGGTTCTACTCAGTCGTAATACTATTTAGATTTACTTCGAAACCAAACATTCCATATGAATCAAATTTCCTTCAAGAGATACAGATCAAAACCAATTCATCTTCTACCACTCCTCCAATAACTTGGTAGCAAACTCTCATCATTACCATTACTTATCCACCACCAAACAGTTGCTAAATTACGCTTTGAAAACCTTGCAACATAAAACTGTTGAATCCGTCTCAAAAGAAAGAGGCGAACAAGGACAAAGTTCATCACCAGGAAAACGTTGATCCTCACAGCGAGCACGAAACCAAAGGAAATAATCTGGTAACAAGGATCTTGAAAAAAAAACAAAAGTTGAGTTCACAGCTGAGGGCACCCATCCCTCAAAAAGGAATTAACAAGTAACAACCAATAAGAAAATGACATTGCGATTGAAAATCGACATCTCTTGAGCGGAAAGAGCAGAAAGTTTAGAAACAATTCAAATAACCACAAGTTACCAATACTTGACTCAAATTCTCGAGTACTCCTACCGCACTCTTTCCTTTAACACTGAAATTAATCCTTTGACTAATAACACTTTGCCACAATGATCAAAATAAGGTCTTTAGTCCAAACCACAAGATCTAATTAAGAATCAATAAAATTCTTCAATACTTCATATTTGCTTGGAACAGTTCAACAATCCATGAAACATGAGATCCAAATGACCTCAGCCAGAAACTCAAAATATTTTTATTTAATGGTTTTACGAAAAGCAAGCAAATTATTCTACGCTTAAGGGAACCAACATATTTTTATTTAATTGCAATCTCACGTTGTCATCTCAGACCAAAGAGCCCTTAAGATTAAAATCACACGAGCCTCATAAGAAACAATAGGACAACCCAATACCTCATTTTGCGAACTCAAACCAATGAACCTTTAGGACTAAATCACACGAAACTCTTAAGAAGCAATAGGATATCTCCATATACTAATTTATTTAAAATAATTTTAGTTACCAGAATATTCATGAGATTCAAAAGTCACGGAAACTAAAATTGAAGTATTCTCATTTGGGCGGTAACACTAGAAATGATTATGTTACTACAAGTATCAATATCAATCTCACAACATCAATTAGAAAATATTTCGAAAGTCATATGCAAAAAGAATGGGTCGAATATTTCTCAAAAGAAGAAGCACGTGAAAATGATTCTCGCCAACTAGAAGATCAATTACCACTCACAACAAACACCGGACCAAGGGGAAAACTAATTTGGCAATGAACTCAGAAAACATATGGGAAATCCAAAGTCGAAAGCATAGGCCTCACAAGAAGAGGATATTAGATCTTAACCATTAAGAACAAACGAGTAATCAAGATCAAAGCACTCGCATCACCGAAGAACCATTATAATTTTGCAACATATCGCTTTACTCGACAAACTACGTTTACCGTATAGAACTTGAATCCCAAAAGATCACGAACACAAAGTTGGAAATTTGATCATTTTAGAAATATCACAAAAGGCGATCAAATTTCTTTCTTTATAAAAGAATCAACATTACCCTCACATTACTGATCATAACATTAAGTCCAATAGCATATATTCCTGGTAACAATCAATTTACCTTACTATCACATCAATATACCTTCTAAAGAAAACATGACAAATCGTGTTATAGAGATTTTCAGCATCGAATGGAATTGTAATAACAACTTATTCTAGAAAAGAAACCTAGTACGAAAACCACAAAGCTAGAACAAACATCTCACACAACACCACAAAACATTAGAAAGGAGGTTTCGACACCCCTTTTTTTCAAAGAGAAGTTCTAAACTTCAACACTCCAACTACTCCAAAAGAAACGAACATAGTTGAATTTTTCTTCAATGAACTTTGTGAAAGGAAATTCCCATTCTCTGAAATGCCAAATGGATAACCAAGTTGCCTTTATGAACAAGAAAGATAGGGCTAATATAAAGAGAACGATTTTGTCAATAATAACGTTCACAAGTAGTAACGTTCACAAGTAGCAAAGAGAGCTCAGCAGTCGGAAAGACAAGAAATTGCTTTGAAGAACAAATAGGGACCAATAGAAACCCGTAGCCAACTAATTTTTGTTTGGGTTCAACCTCCGACTTAATCACAACACAACACCGCAAATGAGTTTTAACATCTTTCTTCGGAAAAGAGATGCATGAAACTTCAACAAGCGGAATGATCCAAAGAAATATATGGAACCAATGCTTTCTCGTGTTAACGAACTTGCAACAGAAAACCCTCATTATAGAAACTATCAAACGAGTAAAAGTGTTGCTCTTTTCCAATGAGAAAGAAGGAACAATCATAGAAATTTTCAATATTGTTAATTGACGAAGATCACTAGTAGTAAAAGCAATACAACAGTAGAAAAACAATAATAGTTTCAGAGAACCATTAAGGGCCTATTGAAACTCATCTACCATGAATCATGAACCCAAGAGAAATTCATCAACCACCACCGGACAAGAATTTGTCAAATTCAGAAATCAAGGAAGAGAACGAATTTCTAAAGTAATCCAAAATAAATATGCAAGGTCAATGCATACTTAATAAAGAACTTGCAAAAGAAATCTTCCAATGCCCGAAATTCCTAGTGAACAAATGAGTTAAATTTTGCAACAGGGGTAAAACAGAACTTCCGTGAAAAGATAAATCTTGCAATTTAACTACGCTCATGTGGAACAGAAATACCACAATAATCGAAAGAACAATAATTATTTCAGAGAACAATCAGAGATCTACTGGAGCTTGCCCACCTCATTATAACACCTTATTCAAAAGAAATTCATGAACTGCAAGAAACTACCACCAGGAAACCAGATTCAAGCTCGAGAAAGACAACAAATTCATCAACGAACTCATGCTCAACACATAACTATAGAACAGGGGTAAGAGCTTCTCTATCTTTATACCAAGAACAGTGGTGTAGCCTGGCAAAACCCAGGACAACAACCACAAACTCAACTTCTCAAAGTCCACTACTAATACGCATCACCAATATAATCAATTAGGAATATATAGGATCATCTCATGACAATCATAGAATAAATTCATATATATAGGATAACACAACATATCATAGATTAACACATCATAGCACAAAACAATTCAACAACAACTCATTAATCGAGTCACAACACTTGAAATGCGGAAGCAACAGTTTGCCCAACCCCTCCTACTGTGCATAGTGTGTCATTTTAAGATTTTTCTACTAACCACGGACCTAAAGCCCGCTCTGATACCAACTGTAACACCCTGGCTATTCGGAAGCCAAGATGTCACGCAAATATACCAAACACTAAGAATATACAACAATACCAGGTTAATCAGGCTCAATTAACAATATCTCATAAGGAATGACGATAAACGATTAACAGTTTCATGATAAGGAATGGAAAACATTCATAATAAAGACGTACGATAGGCATTACCAAAATTGGATTATTACAATTTAGAAATTTATCAAATAGTTGACATAACTGAAAGATAACACTAGTTATTCTGGTTTGATAAAAGTGATGTGCAGCATGCTGGACTATCCCTCAAAAGGTCTTGCCTTTTTCCTCATTTACCTAAATAAACATACAAATCAAGGATGAGCCAAAGACTCAGCAAGTACTTTAGCGAATAACAGAAACATTAAGCGAACAAAGCAATCAAAATATACTTGTGAAAAACTTCTCTGAACATATATGGGAATGAATGGAATGGAATAATGCAATGAAGGAATGGACTGCTTACAACTTATACCGGTATAGTGAGTGACACACCCATCGGCGTTCACTTAAGCCCGTACTTAACAAAGTCCGGGGATCCAATCACCGTATGAAGAACGTTTCATACGGGTGTCCGAAGTTGCCCACATTGGAGTGGTGGCCAACATTGCCCACATTGGAGTGGTGGATCTTACATGCCCATACTGGAATTGATGGGACTTACAATTTTTTCCACGTCCGTGGACAACAAGAAACAAATGCATGAACGGAATAAACTTCATGCAATGAACTCTTATCACATCATAATGTAGAAATATACATGGCATGCGAACATCAATAGCCATACTAACAATTCATCCACACCCAATCATCACCATTTATTAGGATAAGACAAGGTACTTGCCTTCCGCGCTGTGACGTGTTAGGAGGCAACGACGGTGTTTCTCCACTCATTGCCCCACCGCCTACCCAAATATTTATTAGAAATAAGAATAACAAGACATGACGTGGCTACATGTGTCTTACCAAAACCCTCTAACTCCCCAACATAACCAAAGACTCAAAATGACGAATTAACTAATCATTAATTTCATTTCTTACGATCAGCATGATGCGAGAAAAATCGTAATTAAATATATGTGAATCATAATGACTTGAAACTAGTGTTAAAATACTCTTAACGTATTAGGCTACAAAACTCTAGTTGGTGGGGTTCTTTGATTCGGCCAAACCAGTTGCCTAAACAACAGTTGAAAATAGCAACCGACTGACATCTGTCCAGATTGTAGAACAGCAGCAAAGTAATTGATGTAACTTTCAATCTAATGATCCAATGGAGGTTATCTTTATCAAATTGTAAATATTATTTAAAGGGCTACAATAACCTAGTTGGGTGAAAGTTCTGAATCTGACTCTATCTAGATCAAAACCGAGGAACAAACCGACAGTCCCCACATCTCAAGCAGATGAGCAATAGTAGCGGTTAAAATTCCATAACTTTTGATTTCCAACTCTAAAAATTGTGTTCTTTATCAACTTGGAAATCTTACTGAATTATATACAACATTCATTTGGGGTAGCCTTTCTGATTCGGCCTCTAAATCATTCATAATGGCCAGACAAGAAAACTGCCAAATCTTATCGCACGAAAATGCCTATATCTCCTAAACCGTAACTCCAAATCAGATGATCTCGGTGCCTAAAGAAAGCTAAGACCAAGGGCTACAACTCTTTAAGCGGTGGATAGATCAGAAAACGTACAGAACTTACCCAAATCTGACGAACAAATCTGGCGCAGGGGGAAGGGGAAGGTGGCGCACGGCAGGGAGGAGGGTGGCGGCTCCAAGTGGGGGAAAGGGGAGGGGAGGGTGAGTGGGAGGGAGTCTCTAGGGTTTTGGGGGAGGAGACCCTCCCCCCTTGGCCAGCCCCACTAATGGGCCTCCTACCTGGCGGCGGCCCAAGCCCAGGTTGCCAGAGAAAAGCTAAAAACCCCCCGACCAAAAATAAAAATCAGATTTTCCGATTAGCTCCCTCTCCCGAGACTTCTTCTAATACGCCGATTTACTTTTGGGGTATTACAGGCACAACAGCTAGTGTCCGAACTGAACCCCGATTAACACTGGATGAAGAAACTGCTGGGACAGACTCCCACCTGATGATACTCACTTGGTTCTGCTTACATACAGACAACTTGTGGCCTTCCCGACCACACTAACGGCATGTCCCTATGAAAGAACACTCTGAAGCCCGGTGCCCCTCACCACACCTGAAGCATTTCATACCCTGACCTAGAGCAGGATGCATCTGGGGTGTAGATGATGAAGAACGTGGCGTCGATGAAGAAGATTGCCACTGCTGAACAGGGCACGAGGGATGACCTCCCTGAAACCTCTTGGGAGCAGGTCGATGAGAAGACCCACCTCCCCCACCAAAACTCCGCTTCTGGCCACCACCAGCACCACCAGCAGGGACAGGGCCACTAGCAGCCTGCCTCTGTGAAGAAGGATCCCTCTCCAGCTCCATCCCCCTGGTCTGTTCGACCACAGAGCTGAAGTCACACAAACCGGTCGCCCCTAGAATCTGACGATACTCCTGATTGAGGCCTCGACGGAACCTCTTGGCCTTCTCCTGGTCATCACTAGCCACCGTTGGTACAAAACGTACCAGGTTGTTAAAGCCAGTCTCATACTCAGACACTGTCATCTTCCCTTAAACAAATGTCAGTAGTGATTACTCCATCTTCTCAATGAAGGAGTCCGGATAGAACTTTGTCTGGAATTTCTCCACGAATACCTCCCAAGTAACTGGTCCCTGCACTGGGGTCCTAGCGAACAGAACCCCTTCCCACCAGATATCAGCTTGGCCCTTCAGCTGAAAGGCCACAAATCACGCCTTCTGCCCCGAAGTCAGCTCTAATGCCCCAAATTGTCTTTCTATATACCTCAACCAGTCTGCAGCCTGAACCAGAGTACCTGCTCTGTCAAAGGTGTCCAGGCGAAGCCACATCCACTCGCGGAGACTCATCCTAGCCTCGGGTGGAACTGCTGCAGCAACTGGTTCCGCCGCAGGCACAGCGGCCGCAGGAAATGTCGCTTGTAATTGCTGGCGGAGTTGCTGGTTCTCCCTCAAGAGATTCTGAATGACATCTGCTGACGCAGCCTGAGCCTCTGCAGCCGAAGGAGCAACTGAGGCAATATCTTCAGTAGCAGCACCAGCAGATCTCTCGAACGAAGGCGAAGACACGGCCGGACCGCGTCCACGACCACGATCACGGATCGATGGACGACCACGGCCACGGCCTCTACCCCTTGCCATCTAAGAACATCACAGCAAATAAAACCAAACACTTAGCTTAACAGCAAATTATCACAAAACCATTCAACAACGACTCATTAATCGAGTCTCATCAATAGAAATGCGAAAGCAATGAATTACCAATTCTCTCCTAATGTGCACAGTGTGTCAATTTTAAGATGTTTAAATGAACCACGGACCTAAAACCCGCTCTGATACCAACTGTAACACCCTGGCTATTCGGAAGCCAAGATGTTACCTAAAGAACTAACATACAACCACATTACGGAAGAATTTAAACTATAACTCCTCTAAGTACATAAAGAGACCAACTTTAATAGTAGCATAGTAGGAATAAAGACTGAATTCATCTGAGTATAATAAGGGAGTAATTAAAACAAATCACTAGCAGCAATTAACTAAACATAACATGGAGAGAAATATCATCCGATCTTAACTCTATTTATTATAGTTCCTCAATTAACAAAATGAAGACATAATCAAAACTTATTATTTGAAGGTAAAATATGGTAAACTGAGTGAAAAGTGCTTGTCTACTCCCTCTCAACAAAGTCATCATCAACGATCACCTAAATAAATAAACAAAACAAGAATGAGTCGAAACTCAGCAAGTACAGTAAACAATTGATCATACAATGTTATGAACAAGTCAATCTCAATACGAATTATGAACTTATCTCTGAAAACTTATGTGTATGAATGGATGCATTGAATGGAATGGACTGCACACATGCTCATAACGGTATAGCGAGTGACACACCCGTCGGTATTCACCTAAGCCTGTACTTAACAAAGTCCGGGAACCCAATCTCCGTATGAAGAACATTTCATACGGGTGTCCAAAATTACCCACATTGGAATGGTGGGTCTTACGTGCCCATACTGGAGTTGATAGATCTTTACAATTCCACTCCCGTAGACGGAACATGAACAACACATGAATGGAATGAAACATATGCAATGAATGTCACTACTTTCTTCCACATGGATTACCGATTAAGAACGAAATATATAACATGGAGGATGAACATGGATCATAACATTAACAACACATCAACAAACATTCAACAGAAATCAATATATCTTAACACATTGTACTTGCCTTCCGCGATGTGACGTGCTAGGAGGCAACGAAGGTACTCCTACACTCGCCGCCTCGCCGCCTACACAATTATGTACTCGAAATAAGAACAACATGATATGATAATGCTATCGGTGATCTACAATAACCCGCTGACTACCCAATACAAAACTCTAGTTGACAAGATTTCCTAATTCAGCCCAAATATTTGACTAAACAGTAGGTGAAAATGCCTGACAGCAATCTGTCCAAAGGAATAGAACTGCAACGAAGAACATAACATAGCTTTTAATCTATAAATCCAATTAAAGTGTTCTTTATCAATCTGGAAACATGGTAAAATTATCTACAGAAATTGTTTGGGGTGACAAATCTGAATCTGATCCTAAAGAAGTCATATTGCATCAAACAACAACACTGACAATTCTCGTTAGGTTTCTTAGGAGAGCAAGAAATAATCTATCGTAACTTTTGAACCGTAGATCAGATTCTGGTGATCTTAGCGGATATGGAAAGCTAAGAACCGTGGCTACAATTATCTAGCAGGGGAGAACCTCCATATAGGCTTCTAAGAGGTCGAAACAGGCCGCGCAACATACTGGATAAATTTTGGAAATCCTATGATAGTAATTCGATTTCATCATACTAATCAATTTTGCATCCAGTAGGCATCAAACAATGAAACCAAATCGTCGTTACCCTCGAAGACCAGTAGGGCGACAAAGATCAACCTCTCGAAGAACCTTCTCCCTCCTTCTTCCTCCCTTCTAGTGGCTGGCCAAAACGAGGGAGGACAACCGGTCGGAGGAGAGGGCAGGAGGAGGCGGCTTCGGGGAAGACCTTGGAGAGCAGCACCGGAGATCACCACAGAGCCGGCACCAAAGGTGGGAGGCGGCACCGGGGGCAGGAGGTGGCGTCGGTTTTGGGGGAGAGGGGTGGCGACTTGGAAGGACGGGGGGAGGGGCGGCTCAAGGGGGAGGGAAAGGTGGCTGGCTAGGTTTATGGGGGGAATGGGGGCGCATGGATTTGGTCCTGGTGCACCTCCCCCCTCCTTGGCCCACTCATGGCCGGCCAGTGTTACATTAGCCTGGGCCGGAGGCCCAGGGTCCAAAAGTTCCCCGAAAACTTTGAATTTTTTAAAAGCTCTCTCTCCCGAATAAAATCCTCTCCAAACGAAATTTGGAATATTACAGACATACAACAAATATATCAAGACAACATCATTAAATAATATGAACATAACACCGGATAAATATATGAATGAATGGATTTAATGAATTGAAAGGACTTCACTCATGCGTATACTAGTATAGCTAGTGACACACCCATCGGTGTTAACTTAAGTCCGCATTTAACACAATACGAGAATCAAAATCCCGTATGAAGAATGTTTCATACGGTTGTCCAAATCTGCCCACATTGGAATGGTGGGTCTTACGTGTCCATACTGGAATTGATGGGTCTTTATAATCCACTCCTGTGGATAGAACATGACAATGGATGCATGTAGTGAACTATAAATAGTGAATGACATCATCTCTAATCATGGCAATAACATATATGAAAGGAACATAAACATTGGACCTTCTCACGTATCATATAAAACATAATACGAACATCAAGCATTCATCATTCACAAATCTTAAGAATGTCAAAGTACTTGCCTTCCGCGTTGCGACGCGTTAGTAGGCAACGAAGGTGCCCCTAAACCCGAAGCCTCTCCGCCTACACAAGTAAGTACTCGAAATAAGAACAACATGGTACAAGACACTACCAGCAACTTTCTGCGACACCTTCCCGACAAACCCAAGAATTAACTGTTAGACATATTTTGAAAACCGACAACACAATCACAGAAAATGAATCTAGACAGCAGCACGGAATAAATCATAACTATTGATTTGAGAATCAGAATGACGTGAGCCTAGATCCTAAGGAAACTTAACGAACATATCTACAAAAGTCTAGTTGGAGAGATCACCAATTCGACCAAAAGAATATGCTAACAGGTAGATGAAAGTATAAGACAGATTCTACAACTCCGATGTGGGCGTTCTTTATCATTCTGGAAAGCTTTAAAAATTTCTACAACAACCTAGTTGGGTGAAAACCCTGAATCTACCATTAACTTAATCATATTTTTAAAGACAACTTGATAGTTCATACTCATCGGGAATTCAGGATAGCAGGGAAGATCATACCATAACTTTTGATCCGTATGTTGGAATTAAGTGTTCATGGTGGCAACAGAAAGATAAGAACAATATCTAAATATGGATATCGTCAGGATATGTGCACGATCTTAGAATGATGAGTCAATTGGCAATGGCTTTGTTGGTTTGCAAAATCTCGCGTTTTCAGGGTTTGCTTCAGTCTGTCAGACCACAGGCGGTCTGACCGGTGGCATGGGCGGTCCGACCGGCAGTGATGGCAGGTCCGACCGATCTTGGTTCAAAGTGGATTTTGAAGCTAAGCCAAAAATAGGTTGTGGAGGCAAGTGAGGGGAGTCTCCTGGTTGTGGTCACATTATTTTTGGAGCTCCCAGTCAAAAGTTCTATTCATTTGAAGATTCCAGAAGGTTTCGGATTTTCAAGATGAAAATTTGGCTAAGTCATTTCGGGCGGTCCGACCGCCGTTATGGAATCGGTCCGACCGGTCTGAAATCGGTCCGTCCGGCTGTGTGGGGCGGTCATGTAACACCCCAGCCCAACACTGAGCCTGGAATGCCACCAAACTACTCTTATCATCTATTATACATCAACACACTGTGAAATTTCAGCAAGCATAACAACATTAAAACCCATCCACGGGTCGCATTAACACAAGCATAACACTATGACAATCATAAATAAATTAGACCTAGGAGCATAGCAAAATAATAAACCAAGATTAACATAAACCAAGTATCTATGGTTATTCAATACCATCATGTCCTAGATATAAATATTCATGTTATTCTAAAAGTTTCTCATGTCCAATGAATCAAATAATTGGGTGAAGTGCATGATTCCAAGTCGCTAGCCCTTCCGAGTAAAACGTCATCACTTGGTCACCTAAAAACAACAATAGAGCAAGAATGAGTCCAAGACTCAAGCAAATACATAATAAAGCCATAAACAATAGTTTATTAACCAAAATCAAAGTTATCGGCATCATCCATTTAGTTAATGCCATTGTCATTCTCAAACAAACAAGCCATATTCCATATAGGTAAAGTTGCACAATTTAACAATTTACTTAGATATGCGAATGCACCAACATGCTCATGCTCATATGCATCTCATCGGTGATACTGGGGTATAGCGGAGTGTTCACCGTCGATGACACACTCTATCCTTCACTCCCGTGAAGTCCCCACCAAAGTAGGATTTTATCTAGAGCTCTACGGACTAGTCATGTATCTTTCTCACCGACCTCACGGAATAGTTACATGACTTTCTCACCGACTGCTCATGCAACCCATGTCATGATGAATGTAAATGATGCGACATCTTTATTTATTCATCAACATAGTCCATCTCATTAACTCAATATCTACTCATTATCTCATTATCATAATCTCATTCACTCAAGGTCATCAATATCATGTATAAGAATAAGCTGAACGAAAGCATAATAAATAGCATGATAAGTAACATCAATGATCATGGTGAACAACCCATTGTTCACCACTCTACCATATACTTGCCTTCCGTTGTGACGAGTTAGGAGGCAACGACGGAATTCTCCACCTCCGCCCGCCGCCTACACAAATATTTATTCAAATAAGAATAATAAGTTATGGCGTGGCTACAAGCGTTTTACCATAACCCTCTATCTAATCAACATAACCAAAAACTTAAAATGACGAATTAACTAATCACCAATATCGCCCTTCGATCAGCATACGAGAAAAATCGTAATTAAATATATATAACTCCGAATGACTTGAAACCAGTGCTCAAATACTTTTAACGTAACAGGATACGAAACTCTAGTTGGTGAAATCCTTTGATTCGGCCAAAACAGTGGCCTAAACAACAGTTGAAAACACTAACAGATATCTGCCCAGATTTCAGAACAGTGGTAAAGAAAATGGTATAACTTTTAATCTACAGATCCAATTGAGATGATCTTTATCAACTCAGAAAGATAATTTCAAGGGCTACAAAAACCTAGTTGGGTGGAAGTTCTGAATCTGACTCTAACTAGATCAAAACCGAGGGGCAAACCGACAGTTCCAAATTCTCAGGCAGACAGGACACCGCGCGATTAAAAAATTAATATCTCCTAAACCGTAAGGAGGAATCAATTGATCTCCATGCCAAAAGAAAGATAACGACATCAGGAACAAAACTCTAGAAGACGAAAATACCAGATTCGGCCTCTAAGTAAATCATAATGGCCCGACAAGAAAATCTGCCAAATCACGTCAGCTCCCTTGGATAGTCGCGGTAAAACTACCATATCTCCTAAACCGTAACTCCAAATCAGATGATCTCGGTGCCAAAAGAAAGCTAAGACCAAGGGCTACAACTTTCTAAGAGGTGAGAAGATCAGAAAGCGTACGGAGCTTACCCAAATCTGACGAACAAAAGCGCTGGCGTAGGGGAAGGTGGAAGTGGCGGCTCCAAGTGGGGGAAAGGGGAAAAGAGGAGTGGGGCTAGGGTTTTGGGGGGTGGGGTTCCCCCCTTATGGCCGGCCAAACACATGGGCTTCCCCCTGGGCCGCGGCCCGTGGCCCAGGTTGTCGAATAAAAGTGGAAAACCCCCTATTTTTCTCAGAATTTCTATTCCTTTCTTTGCATTTTCTCCTCATTGAATCTCTAATTACCGATCCATTTCCGGGGTATTACATTCTACCCCCCTTAACAGAATTCGACCCCGAATTCTACCAACGAAACGAATACACGATTAAAAAATATCACGAAATTGCAATCAACGAATTAGTACATATCAGAAACGAACAGGTCTAAATACTACTCGCACATGCGAGATTCTAGCCCTGAAGTGGCCTCTCTCTCGGACTAGAGAAACCACAACACAAAAATGTAAAACGATGACTGACCTAACGCTCAACCTGCACTTTCTAGGTTTACTCATTAGAAGAGGATCGAAGGTAAGACCTTACTTGACGGTCAACGTCTTTTACTAAATCTCAAACTTTGAATGGCTTAGCTGCTCACTCAGCCCAGAACACAACAGACGTTGTGTACTTCGCGAATGAACCCGAGACGGACAAAACGATATGCTAACTTCCCAATTTCTGAAATTTTCGGAAACCAAGAGAATCCAACTGGAACTAGAGAGTCCTCATCGCATCCACGCAATGCTAACTCTCCACCAAAAAGGTTAAATCCCAAAATTTGACATTTCAACACGAAAACAAATCCATTTTCTAAATAGGCGGTTCTGAATGAACACCACGATACCAAAGAAGAAACCACTCGAATGCCCAAATCAAATACTTCTTTTGGTTTGTCTGAATTAAAATGAATCAGACATGCTAACACAACGCCAACTCAGATTGCGGAAAACAACAGTCAACAACACATAACTCAAACGAAATCAGGAAAACGCTTCACTAACCGAGGAAACATCATTTTCCTCAGTTTCTCTTTTAAGAGTAAAACTTCTCTCGAACCTTGGAATTCGAATTCATCGCATACCACATGAGCTTAAACCTTTTAATTGAACATCCTCAAATTATGCTCAAACTAAAATACATCATTAACACCATTGTGAAGAGGCTCCATTGAATCCTCCAATTACTCTAGGCATCTCATTCTACTAATCAACATTAATTTGATTGAAGGCACCCAAAGCGCCACAAAATAGATCCCACACAATCACATTACCTCTAATTTTCAAGAACAACTTAGAATCCTCAGTACACACGCTCATGTACTACATCAGAAAGGTTCTATCAATGATCATTCCACTGCTCAAGAAACTCTATTATTCCACTTTCTTTACACACACTCATTGTGTGACCAAAGGTCTAGCATAAAAATGTAAAGCCCAGATCCAACCTCTAAGACTATTACAATTAACTTTTGGTATACTTGATAGGAAATTCTTTGATCGGATAACTAAAATTCCTGGAATCCAAACAATATCCACAATCATTAATATCAACATTCCTCACTAATCAAGTAACTGCCTAATGTGATTAGCTTCACCAAACTTGAACCCACTAAACCACACTATTCCATTTCACCCACACGACCGCAACATACACATTCGCAAGACTCTAACTAATTGACCAAGTTTCAAACTTTTGAATATTTCAATATTCCACCGACATGAACAAGGGTTCTCGAATTACAATTCACAATTGGTTTGACTAGTTGTAACAACATAATCAGTTTTACCTCAACGACCATCATTCCTTTTGGAACCAATTCTCTACAAGATTTATATCACAAAATCAATTCTTCCTCCAATGCTCTTGAAATAACTTACAACCTCAGGTCTCACATCAACATATACTTGACACTACTAACCGGATGCCACTGTATACCCCATAAGGTTTTGTAAAACAAATTGATGAAGTGACAAATAAAATATATTTTTTTCAGCACCTCGAAAAAAAAATATTTTCTTTTCGCAACAAATATAAGACCAGGAGAAATAGAAAAATAACAAGGATCTCGGAAAAGCAAAAGCGGAGACCACAATTGAGGGCACAAGTCCCACAAAAAGAGAATATGAAATCTCAAATAAAACAAAGCACCACTTTTGAAAATCGAGAAACTCCTATGGGGCAAAAATAGAAAATTTAGGCACACTTCAAGTAAAGCATGCGAGTTACAAAACTTGACTTGATCTCGAATACTTCTACTTCACTCTTTCTTTAACAAAGAAAGTAATTCTTTTATTATAACGTCACGTTGCCCACTCAAACAAGAAAAGTTGTAAGACCAAATCACATGAATTACTTAAGAACCAATAAAGCTTTCCAACAAGCCACTTGCTCAATCCAATCCCAGCTACTACATAAACCATGAAATACAAAAGATCACGGATGCAAAACTTGAAAATTTTCATTTGAGCGATACCACGAGTGACGATCAAATTACCTTCTTTCTATGAGAATCGACAACACACTACCAATCTATTGCGGATAATCTTACTAACATCCGAATAATACTTTATTAACAAAAATTCATCATAGTCTACCCTTCCATTGTACGACTCTCTAAAACTCACCAAATTGTTTCATACTACTTTATCATTTTGTCCTCAAATCGAGAATCCACCAAAAGCTTACAAACTATTACAACAACAACTTCATTTTAGCAGAGATCTACTACACAAATCAAAATGTTATACCAAAACCATTTCATTATGGACATGCTATCGTCTGACAATTCCACTATCATGAAAGCATAGGCCACCAATTAATCCCACATTCACCTCTTATAGATGCTCAACACCAAGCGTCAACACACAATTGTTGCACTCCAACCTTTATTGCTATCAGCTGGCTTTATCAAGAAATCTAGATGCTACCTACTTTCCTTTTCAAATCACATGAACAATCACAAATACATGTTCAACTGTCCATCCTCATATTCATATTTGATGCAAAATCCCAACAAAACTTCCAAAATCATAGCCTTCCATCGATCAAAAAGTCTCAACAACTCTGCAACCAAATTCGTCCGATTATTCTAGTTAAAATAACTATCTAGAAACTCCTTCCTAATATAAAATCATCTAGTATCTACAGATAAGATAACTCCAAGATTAATATCCACTATGGTAATAATCTAGCATCTCCCCAACTTTTCCTTCCCACACAAGAAGATTAATCCACTGAGACCAACTAATCCAACAAGTTTAGCAAAACTAAATAATTTTAATGATCATACTAGGTCATCACATGTTCTACAATTCTTAATAACTCCTTTTAATCCAATTAGGTATAGCCATACTATTAATCATAGTTCATCAAGAACTACCACATGACACCATCAAGTTAATCAACTTTCCTTCCAAGGTTCTTGGTTAAGATTGATTATACACCACACTACTGAGACCCAACTTGATAACACATACCATATCTATTAATTTATTTAATTACAACCTTTAACTTAACCACAACAAGACATCGCTAAATGGTTTTAATATTTTCTTTTATAACGAGAGAAGCATTCAACTTCAATACTCAAAATACCCAAAAGAAATACATTGGGTCAAAGCTTCCACATGTTAAAGGACTTGAAAAGAAAACTTTCGTTATCAAAAATACCAAGCTAACAAATGAGTCATTTTTCCCAACAAGAAAGGCGGATCTCTCGTGAAAAGATCAACCTTGCAAATTAACGACGTTCACAAGAAACAACAACAGATCAACGATCGGAGAACAAATAATAACTTAATATAACCAACAAAGACCAATGAAAATACATCAAGCGCATTGTAAATACTAACCCAAGAAAATTCATCAACCGCAACTATAATAGGAATAATCAAATTCAAACTCAAGGAAGACAACAACTTTTCTAAAGAAACATATCCTCAACACCTGTAACTAAGTTACCCGATGTAAACACTTCACCACTATCATACAACAAACGGTGATATAACTTGGCCATGCCTATGGCCACCACCACAATCTCTACCTCTCGACTATCATGACCCATAGCAATCACATAATCAAATCATAAGTATTCAGAACCAATTCATAACATAAATCATCAATACAACATAACGGAAGCGTAAATGCGATGCTCATCCCATTCCCATCCTATTGTGCACCAGTGTGTCAAAATTTTAAGTTAATTAACCATTATCAAATTTGGGTTTATTTTACAAGTCCTAAAACAAGTTTTAGCAATTTTAGGTTAACTAAGTTGTTAATCTATTCACCACGGACCTGAAGCCCGCTCTGATACCAACTGTAACACCCTGATCCAAAATCGGCTCAATGCTCATTATAGTAGGGCGGACCGCCACACATAGCACCTCACTTACACTTTCGTCCTCGCTTCGTGTAAAAGGGTTAACCTAGAGGTGCTACGTTTGGATCCAACAGGTATTATATACTACTACAACTCACTTGAGACAAGCAATGTGGGACTAATCCCACCACACAACTCCTCATGGGCCACATGGGCCACGCTATGAGCAGGCCGAGGTATTACACTATCACTTGGAGCTTGGCCTTGTTGGCATTGATGTGTTTTGATTGTGTTTATTGTATGGATGTCAATGCTTTATTGTTGCATATTGCATTGTGGAACTAACGTGGGTCAAGTTGTGAAGAACTTGTTCCCGGAGACGATTTGTTTTCTATTCTTTGCTGGTGGCTTGCAGGTCAACGACGTCAACGGTGAGGTGGATCTGGACTACGCTTGGAGAGCTGAGGTCCAGAACGATCATGGATGCCGGGTGAGGTCGTGTGACTCAAGTAGGGTGCAGAATGGGCAAGATGGATCGAACGGGTAGTTCGTGGCAGCTGGTTGGATCAGGTGGTGCGGAAGTCGGTGCAAGTCTCCGGGAGGTTCCGATGGGATTCGGTCGGGAGAGATTTGCTGACGTGATGAGTGCCGCTGATCAACCTACACGTGGTGAAGCAGGCAAGTGCTTCAACAGATTTGTGTGAGTGGGTCCCATGTGTGTGTGGGTCCCATGTGTGAAATCCTAGCTCTCCTATAAATAGAAAGGGGGGAGATGTAAAACCCCCAAGCACTCATTTGGACCCCTCCACCTTGTTCTAGGGTTTGGAGAGGAGAGGAGAGGAGAAGCTAGGGTTGGAGAGATTGTGTGTGTGCTCTTTGTGTGAGCTCTTGTCCTCCTTGAGGGAGTGGCTTTGTAAGCATCTTGTTGGATCAATCAATCTTGTGATGCTTGCTTAAGAGATCGATTGTCTCTCTTGTGTTCTTCCCTCTTTTGTTGATTTTGACGCTTCCTTGATCCGGGTGTTCATACTTGGTCTCTTGACCGATTTTACCTTGCTTTGATGTGTGGGAATACTCCTAGAATCATCTAGATCATCAATCCCCCACAAGCAAGTGTTGGATCAAGTTTTTTATATTTCTAGGTTTTGTGCACTTCTTTGGTAAAACCTTAAGAGATCGTTTCTACGAAGTGGATCTATTCGATCGTCGCTAGAAATAGGTCTTAGATATCCTTAGGGAGGTGTGCTCCAAATTTGGTCAAGTTTCATTGGTTGAATCAAAAGTTGGACCAAATTTCGTTTTGGATTTGGGCGTTGTGTTTTGGTTCTGGACTAAATCGGTCGGACCGATTATATCTGGTGATCGACCGCCAAAGATTGACATTCGAACCGCCGATTAACGGCCGGTCGAACCGATTTAAATCGGTCGGACCGCCCTTTGGTAGCCGGTCAGACCGCCAGTGTCCGGACCAGCCCAGTGAGATCATTTCTCCACATTTGTGTCTTGTGGTTAAGGGGGTTATCGAATTCAGCACAAGGCTTCCTCTGTGCGTGTACTGATCTTCTTAGCTTTCATTGCTAAAGGAGAAAAGTTTGTGTTGAATTTGATTAATGCAAAAAATCGAGAAATCGCCTATTCACCCCCCTAGTCGCCTTTACGGTCCTACAAGTGGTATCGAGCAGTTAGCTCTTCTCATAGATCTTAACAGGTCTTTGGAGCCATGGCGGCCAGCAGTATTCAATCAGGCCACATGTTTTTGATGGAGTTGATTTTGCTTATTGGAAGGCCCGAATGCAGGCCTACATCAAGGCTCAAGGGCACGCAATTTGGCTTAAGGTGAAAAACCCTTATGTCGTGCCAGCCGATGACAATATGATCACTCCAGATGTGGAGGCCAACAGTAAGGCTCGAAATTTTTTGATGCAAGGCCTTAGTCGATCGGAGTTTGAGCGTGTTGCTCATTTGCGGTCTGCTCATGAGATCTGGCGGACACTTTGTGATTATCACGAGGGGTCCACTGCGATCAAGGAAGTGAGACAGAACCAGCTTAAGAAAATCTACTCTAAGATCGAGCAAAGACCTGGTGAGTCTTTAGATGAGCTGTGGGGAAGATTTTCTAAGATTCTTCATGATCTCCGCGCTCGCTGTTGACTTGGTCTTTTCTGAGTCGAAAAATGCACGCCAGCTTTTGGGTGCTCTTGATGTGAAGGTCTGGGGAATGAAGATTATTTCCATCAATGACAACACTGTCATGAGTGAGCTTACCATGGATAAGCTATACTCGAGATTGAAGACGCATGAGATTGATTTTATCTCGCGTCTCTCCACGACAGAGTCGATGGCTATAGTGGTCGACAAATCCAAGGGTAGTTCTTACGATTCTTTGGATTGTAGCTCATCCAGTTTTCTTTATGCCTTTGCATTCTTTGAGCGATGAGCAACTTGAGAGACTACCTGAAGATGATTTAGCCCTACTATCCACCAAATTCACGAGAGCATACAATAAGGTGAGGAGTAGGAGGAGAGGTGGACCTATCACATGCTTCGAATGTGATGAGCCAAACCGCATTCGCTCTAGGTGCCCTAAGCTGAAGGGCAAGGAGGAGAAGGAGTCACAAAGGCATCCTCAAGCGAGGGATGCTAAATCCAAGAAGACAAACTATCGCAAGTTTGTCAGCCGAGTCCTTGAAGCTCTAGAGGATGTGAGCATGAGCGATGTGGACTCGGAGGTGGAGGACGACAAGTGTGACTCCCGTGGCAAGAAGAAGGCTCGTGATTTTACGGGCATGTGTTTCATGGCCAAGAACAGCCACGACAGCGACTCCTCCAACAACGAGTATCCTTTTAGTGATCCCGATGAGGTATGCCCTTCACTTCCTGATATGAAAAGGGATTTGGTGCTTGCTGAACAGAAATTGCATAAGCAAGCTAAATTGATTAAGAAACAGGATACTATGATTGATAATTTGAACCTAGAAGTTTGACGAGGATCTGATAATCCTCATTTTATCTTTTATCTATAATTCTTATTAGGGGTAAATATGATATCACGTAGTCCCCAGAAGTACCACTTATATTTATAAGGGAGAGGCCTACCAAGTGATTGTAAGTTCTCCTACAATCACCCCGATAGTCGTAAGTCTTGCTACGACTATGTCATGGTCGTAAGTCCTTCTACGACCACTACCTGGTCGTAAGTCCTTCTCGACCATTACCCGATCGTAAGTCCTCCTCGACTATTGTCCGATCGTAAGTTACGCTCGACTGCACCCGATCGTAAGTCCTTCTCGACTTGTACCCGGTCGTAAGTCACGCTACGACCAAGTCAACCACGACCACCTTATGATCAATAAAACCTACAAGCGAGTGGGTCCAATTGATTAAGGAATCCAGACGGTCTACATGCACTGTTATTCTGCGTAGTAATAGTGCTTAAATACCCCATTACCTCACGAAGATAAGCGCCAAGCGGCGTGAAGGAGCCACTACGCCGGTAATCACTGCCATTATGTGCCCATTACTGGCTTAATTAGGCGCCTCTTCAGCAGGGGAAAACGGCTACTCCTTCACGACTATATAAAGGCATCAATCAGAAGGACAAGGGGAGGGCGAAACAAGAGCCAATCGAGGACAATCAAGGAGAAAGACAAGTACTATTCTTTATAATAGTCTTAGTTTCTTGCTTGATTGTCGAGAATACAGTCAATACCACACACACACAGGAGTAGGGTTGTTATTCTCCCCGGAGAAGGATTGAACCTGTATAAAAATCCCGTGTCAATCGCTCCGCGTGATTTCATCTCTAGGAGACCCCCCGAATCAAACAATCTTTACGTAAGATCGGTTCTAAAACACCGACAAAGTTGTTAGGCTCAAATCCATTAATCCTGATGATTTTTTTGATTCATGCTCTAGCTTGCTTATTGAGTTGACAAGCTTAAAAACTGCTCATTCCTCTGTTGAAAATCAATTAAAAGATGCTGTTGTTGAACTAGAATCTCTCAAGTTTAGTTCTGTTTGCATGGATGCCATTCCGCTTGATGTGACTGCTTTAGACACTATTCCTTTAACTTGCTCAAATTGTGCTTTGCTAGAATTAAAACTGGATAGCTCTTTGAAAGAATTGCAAAAATTTGATGCTAGTCACACTTGCTCTCATTGTAAGAATAACAGGATTAAAATGCAAGAGATGACCGAAATTGTTGTTTACTCTAGAGCTGCTTCTTGTGAAAACTGTCCTAAGCTTACAATTGAGATTGAAGCTTTAAACAAGTCTCTAGAAGAGAAAGCTAAAATTAAAAAAATCCATGTCTCTTACTGCTTCCAAGAAAGTCATTTATTCTTCCTCTTGTATGTTGTATGCTGAAGTTGAAACTATTGTTGGTAAGATACAAGAGGCTTTTAGAGTCAAATTTAAGGAGCAGTTGAATAGGATTGGGGATTCCTATTGTGTGTCTTGTGAGGCCTTTAAAGTGGAATTGGCTCTTCTTAAGAGTAAACATGTTGAGGCAATCAAGTCTAGAAAGTGCACTAGATGTGAGGTTTTAGCTAAAGAGAATGATTACCTCAAAGTGACTCTTGAGAAGTTTTCTAGTGGGAAAAAGAAACTCAACTTGATTCTCGACCAATCCAAGGTGAGTGTGAAAAACAGTGGCCTAGGTTTTTATTCCCTAGAGCATTCCAAGAATCACCCACCAAAGATTGCTAGAGTTGTGAAAAGTGGTCTGGTTGAGCTAGAACCTCCTAAGCCTTCTAAGGTTGCTTTTAAATCTGCAGGTTCTGCTCAAACTCTTTCTAACAAGAAAGGTGCTTACATTTCACCGAGACGGACCCTCAAAGGTCAAGTACCATTGCACCTTCTGCAAGAAAGAAGGCCACACTGTTGAGTTTTGCTTCCGGAGAGCAAAGATTGAGAGGTGTGGATTTCATGGGGATATGCTCCAGATCTTAGGATGATGTGACAATTGGCAATGGTGTTTACGGTTTGTCGTTTCACGAGTTTTCGACAAAGCTACAGGCATTCTGGACAGGGGCGGTCCGACCGGTCCTAGCACGGCGGTCCGACCGTTCCCAAATCGGTCGGACCGGCCCGCCATCTGGTGATCGGACCGGTGTGACCTAAAAGTGGTCAAAACGAGCTGGGCCAAAAATAGGTGTTGTAGGCAAGTGAGGGGATCCCAATGCACTTGGTCTCATAATTTTTGGAGTCTCGAGTAAGAAGTTCTATTGGTTTAAAGTTTCCAGTAGGTTTCGGATTTTTAGGGGTTGAAATTCGGCTAAGTCCATGGTGGCGGTCCGACCGGCACACAGGGAGCGGTCCGACCAACCAGAGGGCAGTCCGACCGGCTCACAGGGAGCGGTCGGACCGGTATTGTCTTGAACGTCGGCCAACTTCGTGGCGATGTTGATTTGTTAGGTCAAAGTCATTGGTATCGTGGCATATGGTTTGCATGATGCATGTTTTGACTAACATGGGTCAAGTTGTGAAGAACTTGTTCCCGAATTCGTGTTTGCTTATGCGTGGTTGTGCGAGGTTGCTTGGTGGTCAACGACGGTCAGCGGCGAGGAGGATCGGGACTAGACTTGGAGAGTTGAGGTCGAGCGATCGGCGATGCGGGTGAGTTAATGACTCAAGCGTGACACAAGATGGACAAGGGTGACCTATTGGCGAATCCATGGCGCATGGTGAAGCGGTTTAGGTCAAAAGGTTAAAGACGGCGCTTTGCGAAGCGTGCGTGTGTGACCCGTTTGTTAGTGGGCCTTAACGGGAGCCCAATTGAGTCAAACCCTAGAGAGTTCTAGGTCTCCACTATAAATAGGAGGAGGTGGGGGCTGCACCCTCTCTCTCTCGCTATTTTTCATCTCTTTTGTTTTCTTCAAACCCTAATTGGCTTAGGGGGAGTTGAGGTGGAGGCTAGGGCTTTTCATGGTTTGAGGTGAATTTCGTGATCTTGGATTGACCACTGATCCATGATAGTGTGGGTGTAATCCAGCAACGATCACGTTCTTAATCTATGCAAGGTTTGCTTGAGATAAGTCTCTTTTCGTTCTTGCTTTCGATTTCGTGATTTTAGGGCTTTCTTTGATCCGCGAGTTTGTGATTGATTCTTTCACGTGAATTAGCTTACTGTGATATGTGTGAATCTATCTACAATCATCTTGATCATCAATCACTCACGAACAAGCATTAGGATCAAGTTTTCGTTCTTGCCCGGTTTTTATACCCTCTGTTAATCAATTGGCAATTGTTCAGGATCTATCCAAGAATTATCATAATATTCGATTGGAATAGGTCCTCAATAGCATAGAGAAGGTGTGTGCAAAGTTTCGTAAAGTTTGGAGTTGAGAATCAAAAGTTTGACCTAATTGCAACTTCATCATCGGGCTGATTTTACTGTTTCAGATCGGTTCTGGAGTCGGCCGGTCAGACCGCCCGTCATCACCGGTCAGACCGATTTTAGAGCGGTTCGACCGCTTGAAGATAACAATGATCGAACCGCCGACAATCGGTCCAACCGGTGGGTCAGAGGTCAGACCGCCCATGCTTTGTGATTTTGCAATCTTAGTTGATTTTGTTATTTTGCTTAGGGGATTTAATTGGATTCAATACTAGTCTTCCATTTGTCTTGGTATATTGATCTTCATAGCTTCCTAATAGCTATTGGAGTGAAATTGTGTTGAATTCATTATTTAGGAAAAAGTGAGCGTGCTCCTATTCACCCCCCCTCTAGTCGCCTTTTCGGTCCAACAAGAGGAAAGGGAGAATGAGCACTTTGAGATCCATCAGAGGAGTCCCGTCACCAGCGGTAGTCTCTAGAGCTAGGCAGCCTGTTTATCGTACCACATATAGGCCTAGATTTGTAGAGAACCTTGTTGACTCTTTTGGTGGGTCTAGGCAGCATTTTGGTTTAGGATATCATGAGGAGAGACCATGGGTAGCACCTAGACCGGGGGGGGGAGTATCGATTTTTTGGTAGATCGTTTCGGAGAGGTCCAGGTGGTTCTCGTGTGCATTCTTATGATTTTGTTCCTAATCATTTTATTGCTGCTTCTTCTGTTGTTCCCAGGCATCGTGCGTCTCAGTACTGGACTCCTAGATCGTTTATCTCTAACCCCAGTACTGAGGCATGGATGTTTCGAGGGGATTTTGCTCTTTTTGCATTCATTGTATCTTAATGCATTTTTCAGTTCTTATGTCTTGCATTGTATAATAAAACTTGTGGAGCCTTGATTATTATCCTTGTATGGCTTGTTTTCATACTCTATACCTTGTCATGTCAAGTGATAGTCAGCTAGACTTTTTTTATGGCTCTTCGTGTTTCAGCTTAGCTTTCACCTTGCTAGCTTTATATCTGTGAGCAAATTGAATCAAATCATGTCTCGTTGGATCTTGTGACTAGTTTTGCTCTAGTGATCCTCTTATGATTCTTGCCATGTCTTATAGGTTAAATTGAGTTTTGAACTTATTTTGAGATGAAAAATGAGCTTTTTAATTTCTTAAGTCAAGCAAATGAAGAATGAGATTTTCTGTGCGAAAAAAACTGATCTCACTAATCCTTTCTCATGAGACGGCTTGCCATTGCACCAGGCATGAACTCAGGGGGGAGTTTTGGATGACCTAGACCACTCTTTTAAGCTTCTTGCTTGAGATGGTCGCGGCAAGGCTTGAGATCTAGCACAATGAAAAAAAAATCCTTTTTAGGAAAATGATCAAAAAGCTAAGTGCTTGAATATATTGCTTCATATTTGAACTCTTAAATGCTCAAAATGCCTCAGTTCCAGTTTTGGGTCTCGTTTTACTTATAGACATGGCTTGACTCATTTTTGGTTGCTTTTAGTGAAATTATGATATTGAGCAACCTTTCATGGTATTAATTCTTCTAATCTCAGATTACTGCTATTTTGGTCTTAGCTTTGCAGTACATATTTTGCCATGATTGAATATAGCTTCTACTCTTTATATGGCTTGGTGTAATACTTGTACTGTCTACTTGGATAATGGTCATGGCTCCTTTTACTAAAGTTCAAAAATAAAGTCATTCCTTCATACTCCTTCTTTTCCCATGCATCTTGATGAATTCATTGTCAAAGGGGGAGAAAGATTGAGAAGAAAAATGTTGTTTAGGAGCTTTTGATTTCATTTATAAGAACTCATAATATAAAATAAAAAAATGAACCTTTTGAAAATTTGTGATCATAGTGAGTTGAGTCTCTTGGTTTTATTGCCTTTTTATGATTATATCTGCAATTGAAAAAGACTCACAATGATCAAAGGTCAAATAGAACATTTGTCTTTCATATTGACCTAAGTGAGATTTTTGGCTACTTTCTGGAAATTGAATCCTTTTGTGTTTTCATTGCCTTATCTCACTTGCTTATACTATTTTGAAGCCAGCTTGATCGTTTCCTAGGCTTTTTCTTGCTTTTGGACCAAGTTGTGCCTTTATGCGAAAACGCGATTTTTTACTTTTCAAACCGAAAAACTATATTTTCTGGGAAATTGCCAATGTGTTCATCAAGGGGGAGATTGTGGATATCGTGAGGATATGTGCACGATCTTAGAATGATGAGTCAATTGGCAATGGCTTTGTTGGTTTGTAAAATCTCGCGTTTTGGGTTTCTTCGATCTGTCGGACCACAAAGTGATCCGGCCGGTGGCATCGGCGGTCCGGCCGTGATGATGGCGGTCCGACCGGTCTTGGTTCAAAGTGGATTTTGAAGCTAAGCCAAAAATAGGTTGTGGAGGCAAGTTAGTGGAGTCTCCTGGATGTGGTCACATTATTTTTGGAGCTCCCAGTCAAAAGTTCTATTCATTTGAAAATTCCAGAAGGTTTCGGATTTTCAAGATAAAAATTTGGCTAAGTCATTTCGGGCGGTCCGACCGCCGTTATGGAATCGGTCCAACCGGCCTGAAATCGGTCGGACCGGCTGTGTGGGGCGATCAGACCGCCGATCACTTGGAGCTTGGCCTTGTTGGCATTGATGTGTTTTGATTGTGTTTATTGTATGGATGTCAATGCTTTATTGTTGCATATTGCATTGTGGAACTAACGTGGGTCAAGTTGTGAAGAACTTGTTCCCGGAGACGATTTGTTTGTCTATTCTTTGTGCGGTGGCTTGCGAGTCAACGGCGTCAACGGTGAGGTGGATCTGGACTACGCTTGGAGAGCTGAGGTCCAGAACGATCATGGATGTCGGGTGAGGTCGTGTGACTCAAGCAGGGTGCAGAATGGGCAAGATGGATCGAACGGGTAGTTCGTGGCAGCTGGTTGGATCAGGTGGTGCGTAAGTCGGTGCAAGTCTCCGGGAGGTTTCGATGGGATTCGGACGGGAGAGATTTGCCGACGTGATGAGTGCCTCTGATCAACCTACACGTGGTGAAGCAGGCAAGTGCTTCAATAGATTTGTGTGAGTGGGTCCCATGTGTGTGTGGGTCCCATGTGTGAAATCCTAGCTCTCCTATAAATAGAAAGGGGGGAGATGTAAAACCCCCAAGCACTCATTTGGACCCCTCCACCTTGTTCTAGGGTTTGGAGAGGAGAGGAGAGGAGAAGCTAGGGTTGGAGAGATTGTGTGTGTGCTCTTTGTGTGAGCTCTTGTCCTCCTTGAGGGAGTGGCTTTGTAAGCATCTTGTTGGATCAATCAATCTTGTGATGCTTGCTTAAGAGATCGATTGTATCTCTTGTGTTCTTCCCTCTTTTGTTGATTTTGGCGCTTCCTTGATCCGGGTGTTCATGCTTGGTCTCTTGACCGATTTTACCTTGCTTTGATGTGTGGGAATACTCCTAGAATCATCTAGATCATCAATCCCCCACAAGCAAGTGTTGGATCAAGTTTTTCATATTTCTTGGTTTTGTGCACTTCTTTGGTAAAACCTTAAGAGATCGTTTCTACGAAGTGGATCTGTTCGATCGTCGCTAGAAATAGGTATTAGATATCCTTAGGGAGGTGTGCTCCAAATTTGGTCAAGTTACATTGGTTGAATCAAAAGTTGGACCAAATTTCGTTTTGGATTTGGGCGTTGTGTTTTGGTTCTGGACTAAATCGGTCGGACCGATTATATCTGTGATCGGACCGCAACATTCGACCGCCGTTAACGGCCGGTCGAACCGATTTAAATCAGTCGGACCGCCCTTTGATAGCCGGTCAGACCGCCAGTGTTCAGACCAGCCCAGTGAGATCATTTCTCCACATTTGTGTCTTGTGGTTAAGGGGGTTATCGAATTCAGCACAAGGCTTCCTCTGTGTGTGTACTGATCTTCTTAGCTTTCATTGCTAAAGGTGAAAAGTTCGTGTTGAATTTAATTAAGGCGAAAAATCGAGAAAGCGCCTATTCACCCCCCTAGTCGCCTTTACGATCCTACACTAAATATCTATAGGAGATGGAAATATCCAATTCGGTATATGAGAACCCGAAATTGACCACACAACAATCTGGACAGATCTGAATTTCTAATAGCATAGTTTCGATCCAATCCAACTAATCAAATTTGCATCTAATAATCATCAAACAATGAAGAAAAGCACTTCGTTACCCTTGTAGAACCTTAGGAAGACACTGGTTGATCCCCCACGAGGAAGATCCCTCGTCTTCTCCTCCTTCTTCTTGGCCAACGACAACCTCAGGGCTCTCTCACCTTCTTGCCTTCGGCTAGCAGCTAGTGCAGCACCCAAAGGGGAGGAGGAGATGGCCGGTCATGGGAGGGGATGGAGGTGGAGATGCCAGGGAGGAACGGGAGGTGTGGCGGCCAAGAGAGGGAGAAGTGGGAGGCGGCTTGGCGAGGGAGGAGGGGAGAGGGCAGCTATGGTTTAGGGCGTCCCCCCTCTTGGGCCACTTGAGGCCGGCCCACAAGTGCTGCACTGCCTTGGGCCGAAAGGCCAAGATCCAAAACCCCCATAAAACTAAATTTTTAACTTAATTCCCTCTCTAAACTATGTTGCAATCGAAATTGAATAAATTTCTCTCTACCGAAAATTATTCTCTCTATTTGAAATTCGGGGTATTACACCGGGGTCAATACTGACTTGGTCAGCACAGACTGGTCAACCGGCCTCGCGGGACCCACGCGTCAATCACTCGATCTACGCCAACATTGCATGGAACGATAGTCAATGGGCGTCGTTGCGATCCACCGCCATGCTGCTGTGCATAAGCGCTCGAGCCCACACATCAGTGACTCTACTTGAACCTGGATTTAAAACCCTCCTCAATTTCTGTTCAAGGGCTCCACCGATCAGCGAAACATTACACATTAATTAGCCAATAGTAATTACCAGTTATCACTAAACTGAACGCGATTTGAGTTAACAATGGAGATATAGTGTGTCGGGATTTCCGACAACAGAGTAGCTCACTCCCGTGAGCTTGTCTAGTGGCTCACCGTCGATGTGGGCCACTGCGGCGCAGACTAAGAGAAAAAATGGAACCCACATAGCTTTGCACATCTACTAGTTGTTAGAGCATGACCGACGGTGAACCCTAGCGGCGGTGCGATGGCGAGGTGTGGCAGCTCTTCTTCGGTGAAAGTGGCTAGCATGTTGTGGCTGCGCTTTAATCAAACAAACACGTGTAAAATCATACAAGGGCACAGGGAACATACTGGAGCCGAGAAGATGATCGGAGAAACACGGAGAAACTCCGACGACGATGACCGTGCGGCGGCAACAAGTGGTCCCCGTGGATAGGACAACCTGGGAAAAAATAGAAGTAGAGAGAGATTGGCAATTCTCAAGCATAGTCTGGAGATGGTGTCAACGAAAGGAATCGATGAAACACTCACCAGGCCAGAGATGGAGACGAAGGAGGCGTTTTCGGCCATAGTTAGGCAAAACCCAAATTCCTGATGATTCCGCGGACCATTTGCAAATTGGACTGAAGGGATAGGTTCCTTATACCGAAGAACATGATATGACGCTCATAAGAGAGGAAATAGCTCACTGGATACCAAGATGGCGCTGTGGAGCTTCACGGCCACGCTTTGGAGACGGCAAAGGACAAGATCGTGTTCCCGACGAGTTGCTACATGGTGAGGCTTGAGCTAAGCAGGGTGGAAAGGGCATGGAATGAGAGAGAGAAGGGCACAAGAACAAGGATCTAACCTCTTGCGCAAAAGAAAGAATTTCCGAGCTCGTCTACTCGGCCGAGCCGGTGGCGATAGGGTTTTGATGGCCTTTGCCAACGGAACAAGCCACATTGTCAATTTGTGGTGGCTCAGTATAGGCTAGCGATGACGATGGGGAAACGACATCCTCTTGCATGGACAGAAACGCACGACGCAGCACCACCTCCTGTTGCGCTCGGAGAGGCGTGGCGCGGGCGAAGCGTCGAGTGGAGACGAAGCGGTGCTGACGAGGTGGCACTGACCGTCAGCGACTCGGCGGAAATGGCGAGATCGGGCGAGCGAAGCGACACGGACGGGCGCGAGTGAGATGGCGGGGTTCAGTCAAGATGTTTGGCTCAGTCGCTAAAATGTAATCGAGTTCGGGTCGGTCGTATTGTTTGACTAAAATCAAATTCTATTTTCTCTACTTTGACCAAGGTTTAAAAATAGCAAATAAATTTATAAAAATATAAATTTTTTAGAGGGTTCCAGGGACAAGGTAGAGCTCAAATAAATTTTCTAAAACTACTGTTTATGATTTATACACTTATTTAAAATTCATTTACAATAGCTATTTATGAATTGAGTTTGCATTTTTCTCAAGGTTAAATTGAATTCCAAAATTTTGGAAAAATTTATATTTATTCATAATAATTATTCTAGTATTTGAATAAATTATTTCCTCAAGATCATACTAAAATATTTATTCCCATTTGTTTTAGAACTCAAGTCCAAGTTTAGGGTTAAATCTTAAATTTGAAAATTTCAAAGATCATAATTTATGATCATGCTCCATAAATGTTATGAAATGACTATGAGTTGCATATTACTTCCATCAATAAAATTAGGACTGTGACAACTAAAAACCCTAACAACATAAAATTATAAAAATAGAAACCCTAGTAAGCGAAACCCTAATACCCGAGTTTAGAAGAGCAATATAAACCTAAGGTATTGTTCTTCAAAAATAATATCAGAAATGTAAACCCTAAAAAGGTTGAAAGAATAAAATCCTAAACCTAATACTCTAAGTGTTCAAAAGTCCAATTAGAATTATCTAACAGATATTAGATTTTTTTATCTATCATCTCGTTAGAACCGTTTTGAGCCATTGTGCTGCAACCCAACACTCTTAGAGCACCAGCACCATCACCATCACCATGTCCACACTGGCGCACCCGCAGCCTCTCCTTCTCCCTCTTTGCTTGCTTCACAGCAACAACAAAGTGATGTCGCCCATGCCGACCAAACCAAGCCAGTGCAGCAACGCCGTCACCTCTCCTCGGCATCAACGCATGTTGTCGCTTGTCCATCACTCGCCATCGCTCAAACCGTCACACCGTCGGCACTGTGCTACCAACCCTACCAAAATCATCAACCACTCCTCGGTATCGAGCCCGCGCCGAATGCATCGTAGGCTCTCGGGCAATCTCCACCCTAGTGGCTATAAATAGCCCCATGTCTCCCCGGTGATCTCCCATTGCCACACCACACCACAATATACCTTCTCCCATCGTCAATTGAGTCTGGAGCACATGGTAAGACCAAGCTCTGATTTTCGGCCGTGGCAGCGCCCTGTCGTCACCGACGCTCCAGAGATCCCCATGATCCTGCACCCTCATCACATTATGTTCCCGTCTACTATAAGTAAAACCCCTAAACTAATTCTATGTTTCATTCACAAGAGTAGCCACCGACCTCTTTCTTCCTCCCCTCCGACCAAAATAGCCCAAGCAGTCGAATCAACCTCGTCGGTCATGACCGCCACTTTGAGCATCTCTCACCGTCGCTGTCCATAGTCGCCAGACCATCTCCGGCTAGCTCATCCCCTCTGTGTCATATTGGTACATTCCTAGTGTCCACTAGATGATCATGTTCACTCTAGTTGTGCGGAAGCATTGCCGAATAACGAATGCGTTGTAGACCCGAATTGTGGTCGAACCTCCTTTCGACCACGTAGTTGAAACTCCTTCCACCTGGAATGTATCAAACCTCATTCCGACTAGGTATTATAAAGTCCTTCTGACCAAGTAGTCGAACCTCCTTCCGCTTGGAATGTAGTCAAATCTCCTTTTGACCTAGTAGTCGAAACTACTTCTGACCAGGTAGTCGAACTTCCTTCCGCCTAGAATGTAGACGAACCTCGTTCCGACCAGGTAGTCGATACTCCTTCCGACCAGGTAGTCAATCCTCCTTCTGCCTGGAATGTAGTTGAAACTACTTCTGACCAGTTAGTTCAAACTCTTCGGACCAGGTAGTCGAAACTCCTTCCAACTAGGTAGTCGAACCTCCTTCTGCTTGGAATGTAGTCGATCCGCCTTCTGACTAGGTAGTTGAAACTCCTTTCGACCAGTTAGCCAAAACTACTTCCACCATTTCGTCGAACCTCCTTCCGCTTGGAATGTAGTCAACCATCCTTTCTTCACCTCCTTCTTACATCCATAGAGCAAGTGCACAAGTTTTGAGCACGCTCCAAGTTCGGCAGCCGTGCCACTTCGTGCTGCCACTGCATCGGTGTTGCTCCGAAGGGTTTCCCTCCTCTCTAATTGTGTCACCATGTGTTCTTGGGGCCATGGATTAACCCCCATTTAATTTAGCCTTCCCATTGTAAGCCTAGCCCACATTGGGATTTTTCCCCAAATTCGGGCAGAACCCTAAACCCCCTTGCCGCGCTGTCTCCAGTGAGTTGTGTTACTATTCACTTCACCTTAAGCTCGCTCAGGAGTCACTGGTGCCTCTCCAATCACTCTCGACCTTCCTCTTTGCTAAGGTTGCCTTCTCCACCCATACCCCCTAGCCGCCACCGGCCGTCGTCAACCAAGCTGCCTAGACCACCTCCCTGGTCATCTTTTAGGCTAGTAAGATCTTATTATGGTATATGAAAATTGGGAGTGTTCAAAATCACAGCCGGTCTGGACGTCTCTAAATCCTATTTGAGGTCGAGTCCATTACTCTCTAGTAACTGAACAATAAAGCATGTATTAAACTATTAGTTGCTAATTCAAAACCAATTAGTGGTAATTAAGCAATATTTAACAAATCCTAATCACACACTGGTCTACAGCTAAGACCAGTGTATTTCGACCACTGAGTTTTGAGTTTCGACCACACTGGTCTTTGATTTCGAATACTCAGTTTTGACCTCTGAGTTTTGATCACTCAGTTTTGACCACTCATTTTCGACCACTAAATTTTGACCACTCAGTTTAGCCCACTCAGTTTCGACCACTGAGTTTCGACCGCTCATTTTCGACCACTAAGTTTCGACCACTGAGTTTCGACCACTCAGTTTCGACCAGTGAGTTTTGACCACTCAGTTTTGACCACTGAGTTTCGACCACTGAGTTTCGACTGCTCAGTTTCAACCACTGAGTTTCGACCACTCAGTTTTGTGATCCGAAAGTAGATCAGGCAGTCATACCTAACCGGGTAATCTCTCATCCAAGTAACCCTTTAAGAATGTTCCTTCAGACATTCTCTCCCTCTCCGTTGGATTTATCAACTTCTTTGGTTATACTTTGGTCTAAAGTATTTCCATCATCAACTTCCTTTGATTATATTTCGTCTGTAGTATTTCTTTCATCAACTCCTTTGGATATACTCCATCCAAAGTATTTCCTTCACCAACTCCATTAGGTATGATTTGTTTCACCAGGAGTACTTCGTCTTTCAAAATTGTAATTAGATGTTTTTTTACTTTCATTCAAAGTATTTCCTTTTGTTTGTATGTATTTGAACTTATTGTATTTCATTTGGTTGGTTTCAGTTGCTCTTGGATTTAATCGTATCCAGCGTAGTTAGAATCTGAAGATATGATGGAACAGCAACCCCAACCAGGACGAGGTCCAGATCAAGATTGTCAGAATATTGAACATGATGATTATCAACACGTTGAGCGAGATTATTATCAGAGTATAGAGAAAGGCACATATCAGAATATTGAGCTTTATCAGAACATTGAGTGAGGCTAGTCAATACTTTGATCATTTTGTACCTAATTTTTGGAATTTTATTGCTTTAAATTTTGAAATTGTATTGCTATATTTTATACAACTATATTGGTCTAGCTCATAGTTAATGCCTTAATAATAATTATGTATAAACTTCCAATCCTTGAACTTGGACATTATCCTTGTCGTTGTAGAATTAATGGTTAACATACTAGTTAATAAGTATGTATCTAAGTGTCATTCTTAGCCTTGCTTAGATACATTGTCATCCGGGTAGTAATTTGCCCGATATTATTAAAAACCTTTGAAAATGATATTGGGCAGTCGAGGTTGGGAGCCTGACCGGTATGTTGGACTAAGGTTATTTTAAAAACAAAGGAAAACTCAAACATGATTTTGACTCTAATGGCTAAAAAGAATGGCTGGTACTAGGTGCACGAGAGAGAGTTGGTATGTGGATGTACCGGCCGAGTCAATTAAGGACCGAATCTTGTAATGACATCTCATGTAAAAATAGTGCAACCACAAGTCTATAATGGGTACGACCTAGCTAATTAGTTTGTTCGCCTCGGTGTGGCTTCACTATTGGTGGATGCGGGTGGATAGTCGGGGGAGAACGAAGCCACTGGAACTGCATGACACAAATGGGAGACCTACCCGAGGGGCACGAGAGGCCCTAAAGGTGGTGATACCAAGCGGTGTGGAGTTATGTTGAGGTGGGACATTGTAAAGGCCTTGTGATAATCAACTTAGTCGTATAACTATAGAAGTGTGTATGAGACATTATAAGTTGAATATCTTTTGTGGGTAAAGTGTGCAAACTCTATATAGTAAAAAAATTATCTAGATAGCCGTGCTCACGGTCAAGAGGGGTGTTGACAACTTGCTTGAGTTAGATTTTATTTTTATAAAACCATTTTTGTGTGTGGAATGAAAAGGGTGGGTTGGGAACCCAAAGAATCCAGAAAGCCTGGTCGGGGACCAGTGGTAAGTACAAGATAGCCTGAGTATTGAGTGGACAGAGCCACTCAATGGTATAGGAAATGAAATCTCCACCATTACTTTACAACAAAAACTCAGTTTATAAAACACGTGTTAGTCAAAAATGCTAAGCCTCAGGTTTTGCTACTACTTACCCAATTTCAACAAATGGCTTTTTGTTTGCTACTACTTACCCAATTTCAACAATTGGTTTTGTGCAAAATAAAAGAACCTTTGAACCTTCGTTGACTAGCCTTGCATATATAATAATTGTATTGTGTGTTGACTCGTGAGTACAGTTGTGTACTGATCCTCGCTATTTATATTCTTTTAGTCAGTAAGCATAAAAGAAGACTACAGGAACAGTTATGAGTATTGATCAAGACTGAAAATCGAGAAGGCCAAGAAACTAGGCCGTGAGCCCACAGTTGATTGCCGGTGGGCATATCGTGAGGGTTCCACATGTTAAAATTTGATTTTACTTCCGCTGTTGATCTCTGAAAGTATTCGGTCTTTCTGGCCATTCTGTAAGTCAAAAACCATAAGGTATATTTACGCTTTGTTTAATATTATGCAATAGCTTTACAATTTTGTGATATGTGTTTGAACCAATATTGTAACTATGTGTACTATCTACTGATCCAGGGAATGGCATAAATTAACATCGTAGGCCCCAAGTTACAAATTTGGGGTCTCATAGTTTTGCCACAGACTGGTTTCACAAATTCACAAAATTCCATCTCAACATACATCACAGTCGAGACCCCATCTTGCACTAGTGTGAATGTCGAACCCAAAGTTCACACTTATACCAAAACAGAACTAAAATCAAGGCATCGCTAACTAATTAGCCAGGTCCATCACATATTGGACATGTGGTTGTACTGTGTAACATCCCAACTTTTGGTCTTTGAAAATTTTCTAATTAGTTGCTAGTTGGAAATCTCACCATTTGCATTTTATTTGAATTTAAATTTAAAAGCTTATTATGGACTTTCATGACAAAATGATTTAATGTGCTTAATCCCAACATCAACAATGGCCAAACTTATTTTATTTGAATTCTATATGCTTGGATATATTTTCTAGAATTTTCTAGAATTTTTCCAAGATCATTTGCTATTTTCATTTTCTGGAGTTTCTAAAAAAGAAATATCAAATTTAATTCTTCTGAACAGTGTTGGGCCGAAGCCCAACACTATTCTCGTGCGCCAGCCCATCTCTCCGCTCGCCCGCGCCCTCGTTCTCTTGGATGTGCGACGCGTGCCCTCGTTTCGATCGGACGCTCGCGCTCAACCCCGCCTTCCTCCGTTGGAAGTTCGCCGCGTGGCCTTGCCCGCTGATCTCGCTCGCCCGCGCCTCGCTACCACTACCAGGTGGGACCGCCATAGGGTCGTCGTCTCCGCGCCTTTCTTCTTCCTCGCGCCCGCGCCTTCGCCCGCCATTGTCGCTCGCGGAAGCTTCGTCCGACAAAACGGATTCCGTTGAGATTTCTTCGCGCCGACCCCACCAAATCCCGGCCTTCTCTCTACCTTATCTATTCCCAACCGTGTCAAACTCCAAATGTCTCTCAATCTCCTAGAATCAAGGAATTTGAAATCGCGGCCGTTTCGGACTCGGATTGGGGGTTTCCAATTCCAGCGTCCCCTGGGCCTATAAATACCCCATAGGATCGCCTAGTCCTCCGCAACCCAGAGCCGCCACCCTCGTCGCCCCGATCACTCTAGCGCCGCCGCAATCCAAGTTTTAGGGTTTTCGGCCGAGCTTCTTGTAACATCCCAAATGTAGATTTGTGTTTCAAATGTAAGAAAATATAAAGAAATTAAAACTTTTCTTGCATCTTCAAGCCCTTGGTCATTTTTGTAATTCTTTCAAAAAGAATTATGGAAAATCAAAATCCAATCCCCAATTGACTCCAATCAAAAACCTCCTTGTCATAAATCTTGTGCCAAACCCTGGGAAATATTTTCCCTGAGTTCTAGGGAGGCTTGGTAACACCTCTGAATTATCTCATGATTTTTAGAAATTATTTGATAATTTTTGGAGGCAAGTCAAATTTGGTCAAACCTATTTCTCCTCTTGGAATTTACGGAGAAAGTTTGATTACTGAAAATCTCTAAAAATTTTATGAGAGGTTCCTCCTGCTGTCAGCAAGCTTCAGTTAAAATTTCATGAATTTTGGAGTTTTTTGCTACCTCAAATAATTCCTCAAAAATCAGATGTTTAGGATTCAAATTCTAACTGGTTTGCATTGATCCTCGGGTTCGAACCAGACTCGGGCTCGAGCCACTGGACTCGGTCCAGTCAACTAATCGCACCGGCGCGGTCGATCGGGTGCGCGGGTCGTGAGCCATTGGATCGGCGTCGAACGGTCTTCGACCAGCCGAACGATGGAATCGTTTTAATCCACCCGATCTAACGCAGCCGTTGGATCGGCATCGAACGGTCTTCGACCAGCCGAACGATAGAATCGTTTTAATCCACCCGATCTAACGCAGCCGTTGGATCGGCATCGAACGGTCCTCGACCAGCCGAAGGATGGAATCATTCTAATCCACCCGATCTAGCTCAGCCTTTCGATTTCAATTCGACGATCGACGAGTCGTCTCCTTCCTCTGTCAGCGCGCGCGTGAGCAGCAGCCATGGCGTGCGCAGAGCAGAAAAGCCGCGACGTCCTGTCCACTCCACGGTCGCCTTTAAACGGCTATCTCTGCGCGCATTAAATGCCCGTCGCGCTCCTCCCTCAGAAGGCCATGATTCGACTGCTCCCATCGCTCTCAAGTGCTCTCATGGCAGTGTTGACCCGACTGGAAAACCCGGCCGTTGCTCTCTGCCATTGCTCTATTTAAACTCCATTGCTTCACCCTTAGCTTCCTTTAGCACCTCCGCAACTCCAGCTAGCACTCACCAGCTTGCTTGAGCTGCAGTTCCTCGCAATCCCCTCGACCGCCATTGTTGAGTGTGGAGCTTCGGTAGAGGCGGTGCAGCGGGGGTTTTCTTCTTCAAGTTTTCGCCCCCTCTGCTCCCCCTTTACTCTCTGGAGCTTAACCCTCACTCGGTTTGGTTCTCTCTTTGCTCAGGTCGCTGTGGCCTAGTGAGGACCTTACCGCCGTCGTTCGGTCACTCGTCGCCGGAGCCACTCCGTGGGTCTCTGGTCGTTCTTCAGCTCAGGTATTTTCGCATTGACCTATAGGAGCTTAGGTGTGTTTTCGTTGTTCTTTTGGTATTGTCCGTTCGGGAGTTCTCCCGAGCCATACCTACTCAGCCGCACTCCGTGGTCGTACCGCCGTTGCAGCCATACTCCGACCAGTACTGGCCGCCGGTTGGACCGTTAAACTTTTAGACCCTCATCCCTGCCTTTGGTTGGCGTCGCTGTGGTCGGAGACGCCGCCGGGCCACTGGCAAAACGTGCGGGAGGCGCTGCCTCGTGGTCGGATTTACGACTAGTCACCGTAGCTTAGTCGTAAGTTCTACTACGACTTGTAACTAGTCGTAAGTCTTACTACGACTGTGTCATGGTCGTAAGTTCTTCTACGACCACTACCTGGTCGTAAGTCCTTCTTTTGGTCATATCTTTGGCATTAAGAATCCAAATCAATTGGTTCTTGTTGCTAAATTCTTTATAAATCATGCTCTCGCTACTGTAAAAATTTCAGAATTTTTGGAGAAGGTTTACTGTTGGGTCTTTGTATTTTATTCGTTCTTATCGGTGGTTTCTCGCTTTCTCGTTAGGATCCGAAGAGCACATTGACAACATATTTGATTCTCAGCAACATCTTGACCCACAGCAAGCAGGCAAGCAGTTTGATCATAAATTTCCCATTACTTTTAAGTCTAATACTTTGTTTACAAATCATATGTATGCATGCTTTTGTGTCAAATTAATTTTCCCGATTAGAGGTAGTTATTCCTATTGCATTGTTGCCCTCAAATTGTTATCCCCTACCACAACCATAAGTTATTAATATCGCTGGTGCATTAGAGCTCGGTGATTTAATTATGCTCTTTTATTGTCTTTTCGATGGCACGCTTAGAAATGCTTAGATGTCGGTAGTATTGGGCAGTCATCGACTTAGTCGATGATCTTGATCACACAAATATAATTATTACTCCATTATGTCCGGCACTCTGTGCTTTGTTAATTTTGTAAAGTAAAAAACTAAAAATAAAACTATTTCGACTTGGGCACAATGGTATGTTGGTGTGATCTGTTGGTGTGAATGGAATGGTGCCTAGGTCATCAAGGACCGAGTTACTTGTGTCACTAAGCCAAGCGCTTATGCGTGCTAACCACGCGAGAGGGATATGGGACCTCTCTTGACTTAGTACTTTGGCGTGTGTTATCTCCGAGTCGCAGGAGGGGGTTGTGTGTGTTGTGTGAAACATGATATGTGTTCTTGTGTTGGGTGTGCGGTGGTGGAGATTCCGGGTAGGCTCTCCACCTCGAGGAGCATTGTAGTTGCCCAAGGCTTTACCTGCGACGGGTAGTTGACCGAGGCTTTACAATGACTCCGACACAACGTATGGGTTTCTATCCATACGGGCGGCTCGTGGGTAATACAAAATATTGGAAATGTCTCGTAGGACTTAGCCGTGCCGGCATACCTAAGGAAGTGTGCTTAATAGCTTGGCAAAAAGGCGGTCTGGCGTGTGGGTACATTGGTACACCTGCGAGGATAAAACTATTGAATAGCCTCGTCCTAGGTTATGGACATGCTTGGTAAGGTCGTGCAAGAACTAGACTTCAACCTTTTAAAATTAAAATTTGACATGGGTGGTATGAATGGGTAATTCATGCTATTGTTGTGGTGACTGATGGGTTAGTCACTTTCAGGACTGTTGTTGTCTTCTATCTTTTGTTATATTGTTGTCATTTACGATTATTTGAACATTAAAAATAGATTTTCTAACTTGCTTTTAAATGTACTACATTATTGCAAAAGAAAACTTGCTTTATGCTAAAGGTAAAACATACAGCCTCCACTCAAAAAGCTTGCATATAGTTATGTACAGGTCTGTTACTCTACACGTAAGTCTTGCAGTACATTCAAGTACTCACCCGGCTTTCTTTGGGCTCTTTGTTTGAGGAAAGAAGGTGAGCCCCAAGGGCCTCACTTTTGTGAAATGTACTGTGGATTCGACGACTAGCTTGGCGGTCCGGTCGGTTGCCTTGTGGGTTAAAGGCACACTGATTGGCTCTTTTGGTTTATGGCCATCTTATGGCACTTTTGCTTCCGCTGTTAAATTTCTATATGTATATGTCATTTGGCCGGTCGGCCTCACTTTTTGTAATAACTATCCTTTATTTATGTTATCTTCTGGTTTGTTGCTTTGCTTCGGTTCTATGTGAATGAATGGAATTGATGCATGAACTTTGTAAAGAGGTGTGTATCTCGCATTTGGAAGTATACATGTCTCGAGTCTCGGCTTATCTGATTTGTGATGCTAGGGCCGAATGGATGGCTAAGCATTACAAGCCCGATAAACCGGGGTCTCACAAGGTTTGGTATCAGAGCCATACTGACCGTAGTAACCCAAGCTTAGTCGTCTTTATGATATTTTGGAAAATATTATTTTCAAAGTATCAAATGGTTTATGAAAGCTTAAGGAATTCTCAGATTTTATTCCTTACCTATCTTAGCTTTCTCCTCTCATCTTACTCTAATTTGAGTTTTGAAATTGGATTTCCTCCCCTTTCTTCAAAGATAGTCGTTATCGCTTAATTGTGTTTTTGGGAACTAATGAGTTTGGCAAATTGAAGTGGTGGTTGCCCTCTACACGGTTTTGAAGTTTCTAGAATGGATAAATTGCGACTAGAAGCTTGGATGCAAAACCTGGACAACGATCTTTCAATTTCCGGACAGCAAGCTCAAAGGTTCTAAATGGGATAGAAAATGAGAGGATAATCAACTAAAACTTGTGGGAATAGAAGGGTAAGATGTGATACTAGTTAGCTATGTATCTAACACTACTTTCGCCGATTTAACCTTGCTCTTTAGTGGTATTAGATCTTACGTTATATTCTGATTTTTATCTTCTCAATCAATTACTCGTTCATTCAATACGGGTTAGTTGCATTGGGAGGTTGAGCTTTGGTTTTATGATTCCTTGCTGTTTCTGGAGTCTTTTTATAAGCCTGTTTAAGTTTATACACTTGCTGTTTTGGCTTTCGATTGTGGGGTATTCCAACTCCCTAGTCGTTAGCTTTTTGCTTCCTTTCGGCTTTGATTTTCGGGTATAGTTTTTAACCCAAGTTTCTTGTAACAGGATGGCCGGGCGCACTCGTAGCGGCCAAGGCCAGTCAGCTGGTCCGGACGAGGATCTTCCTTCTCCGACCATGGCTGAGGTCCTTCTTCAGATTGAGCGCAACCGTGCAGAAGACCGGAGGGTTCTTCTGGACGTTATCGCGCGCAACACTTCCGCTCTTACCAGTGCTTCAGGATCCGGGCAAGGGAGTGGACACCAGCTGCGTGGGGGACTCGCGGAGTTTCTTCGCACCCAACCCCCCACGTTCTCCAGGTCTGAGGACCCGCTTGACGCAGACGACTGGCTTCGTCTGGTTGAGCGAAAGCTTCGCATAGCGCAGGTGCGGAGAGCACGAAGGCGTTGTTCGCTACGCACCAGCTGGAGGGTGCAGCTTTGTCTTGGTGGGAGAGCTTTCTCGCCATGCAGCCTGACGGCCATACTGTCACCTGGGAGGAGTTCCGCACTGCCTTCCATCGGAGTCACATTCCTTCCGGCCTGATGAGGCTGAAGAAGAAGGAGTTCTTGTCGCTCAGACAAGGACGTTTCTAGTTACGGAGTACCTGTACGAGTTCAACCATTTGGCTCGTTATGCTCCGGAAGAGGTGGCCACTGATGAGGCCAAGCAAGAGAAGTTCAAGGATGGTTTGTCTGAGGAGCTTCAAGACAAGCTATCTATCGTCGACTTCCCTGATTTCCAGACCTTGGTGGACAAGGCCATCGTCGCCGAGCACTCAGGGAGAGCGCTTGTGGATTCCCGCAAGCGTAAGTGGGAGGCCCATAAGTCCTCTAGGGCCGGCTATCTCCGCTTCGATCGGCCTCGAGGGTCGCGTCCGCCGGCCAAGACACCCGAGGCCGTCAAGACCGCTTTTGTCCTACGCAGGCCGTGCCCCAATCACGTGCACCTGCGAGTCAGCAGGGTGGCCCCCGCAACCCGGCTGCTGGAGTCACTTGTTTCGCTTGCAACCAGAAGAGGCATTATGCGAACCAATGCCCTAAGAAGACAGGAGCAACCCCTCGTCCTAATGGAGGACGCGGGCAAGGAGGTGGTTCTTCTCGGGACTGAAGATAGTCCTCGCTACCTGTGGCATGGGTAGTGGTCGCGTCAACCTCATCTCCGCAGAGGAGGCAGGGAGGCACCCGACGTCGTCTTTGGGTACACTTTCTCGTTAACTCTCATTCACTCATTGTTTTGTTTGATTCAGAGCATCTCATTCTTTTGTTTCTGAGTCTTTTGCTGCTATTAGTGAGCTCCTTTTTACTCCATTGTTGGTCCCATTGCTCATTCGCTCTCCGGGTTCGGAGTTGAGAGCTGAATTGGAGTGTAGGGATGTTCCAGTTGAGATCGAAGGAGTGAGATTCTTCGCGAATCTTATCCTTCTCCATTCAGCAAGTCTAGATGTAATTCTTGGTATGGATTGGTTGTCTCAGCACAAGGGACAAATCGATTACGCCAAGAAGTGTGTATCTCTATCTAGTCCTTCGGGCGAGCAGGTTCGCTTTTCGCCGAAGCTACTAGGTCCGCATCTCTTCGCGCTTGAAGCGAAGCCCGCTCTAGATATTAGTGAAGTCCCAACAGTTCGTGACATCATTGAGGTCTTTCCTGAAGATCTTCCAAGGATGCCACCAGTTCGAGACCTCGAGTTTGTCATTGAGTTGGTTCCCAGTACCGCCCCGATTTCCAAGAGGCATTATCGGATGCCACCGAACGAGTTGGTGGAATTGAAGAAGCAACTTAGTGAGCTGCAAGAAAAAGGTTTCATCCGCCCTAGCTCATCTCCGTGGGGTTGTCCTGCAATCTTCGTGAAGAAGAAGGACAATACTTTGCGCATGTGCGTTGATTACCGTCTGCTTAACGAGGTAACGGTAAAGAATAAGTATCCACTGCCCCGCATTGATGATCTCTTTGATCAATTAACTGGAGCTCGAGTATTCTCCAAAATTGATTTGAGAGTGGGATATCATCAAGTTCGGATACGACCTGAAGATGTTCCAAAGATGGCTTTCTCTACTCGCTACGGCTTGTATGAGTACACCGTCATGTCATTTGGCTTAACCAATGCTCCTGCCTTGTTCATGAACCTCATGAATTCGGTATTCATGGAGTATTTGGATAAGTTTGTCGTGGTCTTCATCGATGATATTCTCATCTATTCCAAGGACGATGAGGAACATGATGAGCATTTGAGGCTTGTGTTAGGTAAGCTTTGCGAGCACCAGCTGTATGCGAAGTTCAGTAAGTGCGCATTCTGGTTGAAGGAAGTGGCCTTCTTGGGTTATGTTCTTTCAGCAGGAGGTGTAGCCATTGATTCTAGCAAGATCAGCGACGTTCTCTCGTGGTATCAGCCTACTTCGGTAACCGAAGTGCGGAGTTTTCTTGGTTTAGCGGGATATTATCGCCGTTTTATCGAGAACTTCTCCAAGATTGCGAAGCCGATGACAGAGTTGCTCAAGAAGGACAAGAAGTTCTTGTGGTCCGATGCTTGTGAGGAAAGCTTCCAAGTACTCAAGAAGCGTTTGACCACCGCTCCCGTTCTCGTTCTTCCCGATATTCACCGAAGCTTCGATATCTTTTGCGATGCTTCTCATCGAGGACTCGGTTGTGTCCTTATGAAAGAAGGCAAGGTAGTGGCCTATGCATCAAGGCAATTGAGACCTCATGAACTCAACTATCCTACCCATGACTTGGAATTGGCTGCTGTGGTGCATGCGCTTAAGATTTGGCGACCTTACCTAATCGGTAATCGTTGCGAAGTGTATTCGGATCACAAAAGTCTAAAGTATTTGTTCACCCAACCAGATCTGAACCTCAGGCAAAAGAGATGGTTGGAGTTGATCAAGGACTATGACATGGGTATTCACTATCATCCGGGCAAGGCTAATGTCGTTGCCGATGCGCTCAGTCGCAAAGCGCATTGCAATGCCTTGTTGCTCTAGGAGCGTCAACCCACTCTTCTGGAGGAATTTCAGCGTCTCAACTTGGGATTGGTTGAGCATGGTTCCCTCGCTGCCTTGGTTGTGCAACCAACCTTGGTGGATCGGATTAAGATCGCTCAGCAATCGGATGCTGGGGTGAGCCGCATCAAGAAAATTGTCAAGAACGGAACAGCCAAGTGCTTCTCTGAGGATGAGCATGGTGTTGTAAGGTTCGGGCAACGCCTTGTGGTTCCAAAGGACATGGAATTGCAGAATTTGATCCTCCGCGAAGCCCATGATTCGCCTTTGTCTATTCATCCCGGGGCCACAAAGATGTATCAAGATCTCCGTCAGGGATTTTGGTGGACCCGAATGAAGAGGGAGATTGCGGTTCGTTCTCGAGTGCGGCGTGTGTCGTCGTGTCAAGGCCGAGCATCGACATCAGCGGGATCGCTTGACCTTTGCCTATTCCCGAGTGGAAATGGGATTCGATCGGGATGGATTTTATCACCGGTCTGCCTCGTACCTCCAAGGGCAATGATGCCATCTGGGTGGTCATTGATCGGCTAACTAAGGTGGCGCACTTCCTTCCAGTCAAGACGGATCTCCGTGTAGGTCTTTTGGCGGATCTCTACATTGCCCGCATCGTGAGCTTACATGGGGTACCCAAGACAATTGTCTCGGATCGTGGTTCTCTTTTCACCTCTCGCTTTTGGCAAAGTTTGCAAGAGGCTATGGGAACCCGTCTTACCTTTAGCACAACCATTCCACCCCAAACTGATGTCAGACCGAAAGGGTCAACAAGTGTTGGGAAGACATGCTCGGTGCTTGTGTCCTCTCCTATGGAAAGAATTGGGAGAAATGCTTGCCATTTGCCGAGTTTTCCTACAACAACAGTTTTCAAGCCAGTCTCGGCATGTCACCTTTCGAGGCCTTGTACAGGAGAAAGTGCAGAACCCCGTTGAATTGGTCTGAGACCGGTGAAAGACCTTTCTTGGGGCCGGACTCGATCAATGAGGCCGAGAGCCAAGTCTAGCTCATTCGTGATCGTTTGCGCACAGCTCAATCCAGGCAAAAGAGCTATGCGGATCGCCGTCGTCGTGAATTGAGCTTTGAGCCTAATGACTTTGTTTATCTCAAAGTCTCTCCTTTGAAGGGCCATCAGCGTTTCGGCGTCAAGGGCAAGTTAGCTCCTCGATATGTCGGTCCTTACCGTGTTATCGAGAAGAAAGGAGCGGTTGCCTATAAGTTGGAATTATCAGCTGCACTCGAGGGGGTACATGATGTTTTCCATGTGTCCCAACTAAAGAAGTGCCTCCGTGTTCCAACTGAGGAAGCTCCATTGGAAACCCTCGATGTCCAAGAAGATTTGACCTACCGCGAGCATCCTGTTCGCGTACTCGATGAGGCTGAACGAAGAACAAGGAATAAAACCATCAGATTCCTCAAAGTTCAGTGGTCGAACCATTCTGAGGATGAAGCTACTTGGGAAAGGGAAGATCGTCTCCGTGCAGACTATCCATCTTTCTTTACCGAGTGAGCCAAATCTCGGGACGAGATTTTTGTAAGGGGGGGGGGAGGTTTTGTAACATCCCAAATATGGATTTGTGTTTCAAATGTAAGAAAATATAAAGAAATTAAAACTTTTCTTGCATCTTGAAGCACTTGGTCATTTTTGTAATTCTTTCAAAAAGAATTATAGAAAATCAAAATCCAATCCTCAATTGACTCCAATCAAAAACATCCTTGTCATAGATCTTGTGCCAAACCCTGGGAAATATTTTCCTTGAGTTCTAGGGAGGCTTGGCAACACCTCTGAATTATCTCATGATTTTTAGAAATTATTTGATAATTTTTGGAGGCAAGTCAAATTTGGTCAAACCCTATTTCTCCTCTTCTGGAATTTCTGGAGAAAGTTTCAGAGCCTGAAAATCTCTAAAAATTTTATGAGAGGTTCCTCCTGCTGTCAGTAAGCTCCAGTTAAAATTTCATAAATTTTGGAGTTTTTTTGCTACCTCAAATAATTCCTCAAAAATCAGATGTTTAGGATTCAAATTCTAATTGGTTTGCACTGATCCTCGGGTTCGAACCGGACTCGGGCTCGAGCCACTGGACTCGGTCCAGTCAACTAATCGCACCGGCGCGGTCGATCGGGTGCGCGGGTCGTGAGCCGTTGGATCGGCGTCGAACGGTCTTCGACCAGCCGAACGATGGAATCGTTTTAATCCACCCGATCTAACGCAGCCGTGTGGCGCCAAATCAGCGCCAGCACACACGTGCATGGCCCAGTCCACCGCGTCAACTCTCCCGAGGCTCGGTGCACTCAGTCCACCGTGAGCTAGAGACTGACATGTGGGGATTTCTTTTAATCTATTTCTTTTTCCGGAAATTCTCGGCTGACGCAAGCATTGCGCAATAATCCGATTTTCCTTTATAAAAATAATTCAAGAAATTCATTAAAAATCCAAATTAGGGTTTTATTTGATTTCCAATCTTCTAAAGCCCATAACTTTTGCATCCGACCTCCGATTGAGCCCATTCAAACTTGTAAATTTTTGGAGTTTGTTTTGCCTCTGTTATTTATTTGTTTTTGTTTCTTTTGTCTCGTTTGCGAGTAGACGTCGATACTTCAGGAAATTTTGGAGAAGGAGCACCTCAAGATCAAGACTAGTACCTAGACCTATTCCAAGGCAAGTTATACCTTTGATCATATTGTACCCAGTTTTCAAAATACTTTGTTTCAATATATTGCATTCTATTTCAAGTATTTATTTAAATGCTTTTGGGATAGTTATTAATCCAATTTGTTATATCCACCTTGTCTATTGTATGCCATGATCTTTTGTCACCCTAGATTGGTTCAGTACTAGTTGGTATTATCGTAGCACCAACGTGGGTTGGTCAGATACGAGTAGACTGCTTAGCCATGCCACGAGTCATCATTTCATGTGAGCCGCAATTATGAATTTGACTAATGGAATATGAAACTGTGTGATAAAACTGTATGTTGTGTGCTATTTCTCGTTCATGGCATGTGTTGCACTTAATCAACAGGGTGAGAAAAGATTTAGACTGAGGTAAGTGGTGGATCTGTGTGAATGGTGGAGCTGTGTGTTATAAACTTTGTGATTTGGAAAAAACTGGAAGTCTTGCCTTGGTCAATTAAGGACTTAACTTTGTGCGCCATTGAACTGGGCCTTACTGTACGACGACATGCCTAGTATGGGTTGGACCTAACTTAGTAAGTTATGGAGTCTTAACATAGACAACTCAGGTTGTATTTAAGCTTTGTGATGGGCTGGAGGTGTGATATGTCACATCGCGGGACGGTTCGCTGCATCCCTGTCCAACGATGTGTGTCGTAACCAAACACTGTGTGTACCGGTTGGCCAGCAGGAAAGCACATCGGGTGTGTCCTTATTTGAGATGAAGTTTCTGAAAGGTTTTGTTGTGATCAACTCTGATCCGGTTGGTTACATCGTGTGGGTAAAGTGTACAACCTCTGCAGAGTGTTAAACCAATCTATTCGAATAGCCGCGTCCTCGGATATGGACATGCTCGGGGATTTCACACGAGGGGTAGATTTTCTTAAAGTCAATTGGGAAGGGTCAGCTGTGTGAGATAGCTTGTGCAGCTGTGCGAATAACTTGATTAGATTGTGTGTCCTTTGTGAAATCAAATGTTAAATTAATATTCTTTAATTGTTTTCAATTACGTTTCAATCTATTATTTGTATTCAATTGCAAACGTTGTATTTCTGTAAAATAACCACAGAAGCCATTCCTTTGGAATAAGCCATAATGTATAATTGCATTCTGTGGTATGACTTGCGAGTACGGTGTGTATTCACTCTTGCTGAACAAATCAACAGAAGTGGAGGAGTCGTCACCAGCTTTTGAAGAGGAATTTTACGAAGGTTGATCGTTAAGGTCTTGATCCCAGTCAGTTGTCTGTGGTAAATTGATGGGAGCCTGCTGGAGTTTACTTGTTTCCACTGTAGTTTATTTCATTATTGTCAGTGTTGCATGGCTCAATAATTGTAAAACTCGACCTTAAGGTCACAACAGTTATTTGTTATTGAAATTACTTGTTATTTAATATTTCGTTGTATGGAGTTGATATTTCATCAATGTTGACACTGTGTGCACTAGTGTGATCCTGGACTAGTGCAGAATATACAGAGGGTCCAGATTTGCATATTTGGGTCCCGACAGAGGTGGTATCAGAGCCATATTGACTGTAGGTCTTGACCTTAGTTAGATCGGCTGTCTTAGTATGTCCAAAATTATTTTCTAAAGCAAAAATTAACTTGCAAGATTAATTGAACTCCTTAACTCATCTCGTGTCTCTCTTGACTCAACTAGTGCTGAAATTCTTCCTCTCCCCGCTGTTTTAAAGTTGTTTTCATCTCCTTGTCCATCTTGATAGATGCCTCGTCTTCAGAGCTATGGAGAGCGCAAGGGAGGACTTGCCGCTGAACTTTGGAAGTTGTTGCAAGTACTTGGAGGATTCTACCGTCCGATGTACCGTGGCAGTGCTTGGATCGTGAACGGCCGAGACCGTGGAGTGATTTGCCGTTTGACCATCTACGCTAGGAAGAACACCAAGGCGAGCAAACCCCTGAATATCTCAGCCCGAAGGAGTGTTTGGATTGAAGAAATCCAGGAGTCTTCGCGCCTCGCTATCCTGAGGATCTGCAACATCTACGCTTGAGAGCTTTGAGACACCATCTTCCGTTACCATCCTCGCTCTTCTGCAGTGGATCTTGCTGCATGTTTTTTGTCTACGGATTCTTGGACCCAACGACTGAAGCAGCCGAAACCTTCAACGAAGGCAAGTCATGGACCTTTATCATGTTGAACCCATTTTATAAAATTATATTATTTTACATCAACATGCATTGCTAGCTTTCTAACAAATGCTTTTGGGAATAGTTAAATGCCTAATTGCCATTATGCCTGCTTGAATAATTGAGAATGACATCTACCCTTGAACACCATAGGTTGGGTTAATCTTAGTTGGACATATTTAATTACCCACATGGGTGTGTATTATGCCTAGCCATGCTTTAGTTATACGTTAGGATTCATGATCATGCTCATAAATAGTTAAATTTGACTTAATAAAATATTGAATTGTGGTGCGCCACTTTTATTAAAATTTATTGTGACATGGCAAGGGTTGTCATTTATGCTTGGGCGGGTGATCGTGTAGTAAAGGGGGTGCGTAAAGTATATTGCGTGAAGCACATGAGATGAGGTAGTCTCGCTTGAGCAACCATTAAGGGCTTAACTTTGTGCACTATTGATTTGGGTCATACCGTACAACCACAAGTGTATTTATGGGGTGGAGCTGGCCAACTAATTAGCAATATTTTGGTTCGATTCTGTTAAGGGTTGATGAGCGGCGCAAGAGGGGTCCAGAATGGCGAAACCTTAGCAAGCAGAAACGAGTCAAAACGGAGCTTTGTAAAAGTCTTGTCATAGTTTCTCCTTGATTCACATGTCTAAGGAAACGTGTGTTTTTATCAAGATGATTATCTCTTGTGGGTCAATCTGTACAACCTCTGCAGAGTGTTAAAAACTATTCGAATAGTTGTGTCCCCATTATGGACAATGCCTGGTGACCTCACACGAGGGTTAGATTTTCATAAAAATATTGGAATGATGGTTGGGAAGCGATTATGAACTTGTTTACTTATGTACTTAATCTTTCAAATTATGTTTTTCAATCTATTTACTGTCAATACTACTTTCTGCAAAATAGCCATAAAACTATCCTTGTTCAAGCCTTGCATGAACACTATTTACATATATTTTTCTACGACTTATTGAGTACTTTATGTACTCACGGCTATACATCATTTGTTAATCAATCCCCGCAGAAAAACCAGGGAACACAGAGTTTTACGAGGAGGAATATTTTGAAGACTATGCGAACTAGGTCGCATTCTCCACTTGATTTCCTCTATCGCCGACACGTGGACCCCACCTGTCAGGTCTCTTGTTTCGTGAACCTGGTGCACCGTGTGCCGTGAACCAGCCCTGTGGACCCAACTATAGACCGTAGGCCCATTGTCACTCTCAGCTAGCCTTTTTTATTTTTTATTTTCTTTCAAAAATCCCAAAATTCGTACGGCTCACATGTGAGTCAATGTTTTCTCTCTAGAAGCTCATTCTCTTTCATATGAACTCCGATTTAGTCCATTTTTTTTTTCTAAATCAAGCTCTTTCTCCATGTATTGTTTTCATTTGATTTGGAATTTATTTGAGCCTCTGTTTGGTATTTATTTGTGTTTTGTGTTCTCTCTCTCGATAGACGTTGATCATCGGGAAGCGAACGATGGGTTTCAAGAGCAAGATACCACAACAACAGTATTTGAGCAAGGCAAGTCGTAACCTTTGATCATGTTGAACCTATGTTTGCTAAATTACTTTGTTTTACATATCAAGTTGCCTACTACTTTTATATCAACTATATTTGCTGGACGTAGCTACACACTTAATTGTCATTATGCTACCTTGTTTACTTGAATGTCATGTATCCATTGTCACCCTAGGTTGGGTCATTACTAGTTGAACATAATTGTAGTACCAACATGGGCTTACCGTATTATACTTAGACATTCTTAGTAGTACATTGGGCTCATTCTCACTTGATCAATTATTTCAATTTGACTTAATTAGATATTGAATCGTGGTGCAATGCCACTATTGTTAAATTTGTGAGCCACAGCAGGGTATGCCATTGATTTTGGTTAAACATAACTAGTTTCCTTCTCAAGCAAGTGAGCGTGCAGTAAAGGCCTGGTCTTTTCCTTCATGCTAGCTGATGTTCAATACAAGGTTCAAGGAAGCGCTAGGTGCTACACGGGCGGTGGCCTAGCGTCTAGCGCCTAGACGGCCAACTTGGTTACAATGTGGAGCAACCCACAACAAAAATAATGAGATGAACTGAGCAGGCATCAGACATCCAATTGAGCAAGATAGAAGGAAAATTACCTGAACAAGCAAGACGAGCAGTTTGATGTAGTCACGTATATTATCTCCCTCCAAGAGCTTGATGTAAACATGTATGTAATCAAATAATCATGTAAACCTACATATTTAATCAATGATTAGTTATTTTGCTATTTTGTGAGAAAGAATGTATGAATGAATGAAAGTATGAAACATATATACGTTGCTTGAGCCTATACACCCCTTCGTGAATTACCTTTTGACACAAGCAACACTTCACTTTATCCAAGTTGTTTGGATCATCTAAATACCCAAATTACCATCCTATATGTTCGGAATTCCTCTTTAGGATACTCGAACTTGTCACACCCACGGAAGCATCGAATGACATTTAGACAAAATGACAAATTAACAATAACATATCACGCATTTTATACATCTAGACAAATTATGAAATATTGAAATTAACATCACAATTCCTAGCACAGCCTCATCACAGCACAACACAACCTCAGCACATCACAGCCATAGCACAACACAATACAGCACAGCCATAGCACAACACAACACAGCCTAGCCGAGCCATAAGAGAAGTAGAGCAGCGGCGCGAGGGGGAGAAGAGAGGAGAGTGGGGGTGGCACAGAGGGAGCGCGGCATGGAGGAGGACAGCGGCGAGGGAGGGGGAAGCCTGGAGAAGAGTGGGACGGCGTAGAGGGAGGGTGGCGTGGGAGGGGGTAGAGAAGAGAGAAACAGAGCACCGAAGATGATGGTAGCAGCGCGTTAGGAGATAGGGGAGCGAGAGTAGAGAAAGGGAGGGTAGCAGCGCAGAAGGGGAGTAGAGAGGGGAGCGAGAGCATAGAGGGGAGGGTGGTGGCGGTGCGGGAGCAGAGAGGGGAGCGACGTACTTCGATTCGATGACGGGGATGGTGGGACGACCACGATTCGAAGGCAACAAGGTTGATTTAGCGGTGCGGGGATGTCTAGAACCCGGAGGGGAGCTTGATTCGGCAGCGGGAAGGTGCGATACAGGAGCCCAAACCCTAGCACAAAGTCTGGTTGGGCTCAAGCTCAACACTCCTTATCTACCCTGCCTCGGCGACCACCTAGCACCGCCTTGGACCAGCTATGACCGCCTAGCCAGTCCTAGGCGGCCCTCCCACCTACCCCGCCGCCTTCGGCGAAGTTGCAACGGCAGGCCTAGGCAGGGGCGCCTCAGGCAAATTTCTAGAACCTTCGTTCAATACATTTTATTTTGACATAAGGGTTATTACAAGTTATCTTATTTTCACTGCAAGAGTTTATTAAGTCATGTGTGACAAGTTATGTAAACTTTGACCATAAGGTCTCGTTGCTACTATTTAAATATATTTTGCCACCTTATTTATATCATTGAATGGTTGATATTTTATCTATTTGTCACTGTGTGCACTAGTATGATCCTGAATTAGTGCAAAAACACAAAAGGGTTTGGATTTGTTAAATCTGGTTCCCGACAATAAGCGATAATAAGTGACCATGGCAACACTATCGTAGAAAACTAGTATGCACAAAATAACAACAATAAATATTGGACAAGTGTTTCATACACCTTGGTGCTTAGGCACCCAAATCGATACTTGTTGATGTGCTTTGAGATTCATAGCCTTTGATGTGGATATCTACACATACAAATAAAATAATGTCTTTGATATATAACTCCGACACAAAAAAAAAAAAATCATCTTTTGTTTAATTAGTTTGAGTTAGTTTCGTAGTATATAATTATTTTAGATGCACTAAATTCAAAAATAGTTCAAATTACTTTGAACTGAGTTCAAAACTCACTTGTCATAAATATGTCAATGGTATATAACATTTTTATACATAAACTCTAAAATTCACATTGACCGTACACATGTGCCATACGGTTCTTGGTGTAGGTGCCTAGACATCCAGGTGCCTTATGTAATTTACCAATACGAGCACTAAGTGACACATGGATAAGATCAAGGTAATCACAGCTGTTACAGCAAAAGTAAACTACGACAAAGAAAAAATTAAGAATCTCAGCCCAATCGTGGATGTGACACAGAACAAGATTAAGAAAAAATTGTATTAACAATATCTCCCTCTGTTAGCATTTCAAATAGGACATCAAAATCAGGCCATCCAGATACAACCAAGAAGATTACAAGGAATAGCCCAGCATGACACCACAAACAGATAAATCAAATATGCTTCTAAATTAAAGAGGGTTACGCTATGTACAACCGTGTCAAACATGAATTTCCTATTTGCCATGAACTAGACAAACAGACAATCAAATGTGCGAAGCACCGTCGGGCCTTTATCGAAAGCCAGTCTGGACTGCACTCGTCCATAAAGCACAACAATGTCAAATTAACTGCCCAAAAAATACATATTACAGAAGCTGCTGCCGGAGCTGCTGGTTCTCCCTTCTTAGTTGCTGCACTTCCTTTGTCAGTCCTTCCAGCTTCTCTAGGACCAAGTTCAGAACGCCGGACATCTCCATCTGCTCTTTGCAGCAAGGTTCATTATGTCAAAATAAAATGTATTGAACCTAAGCTAGGATGAAGGAAAAGATCAGGCCCTCAAAGAACAGACTAGCTTACATAAAATTTCGAGATATGCACAAAAGCATGAAGAAAGGAGAAGAGATGAAGTTTTCGAAGCACAAATTCAGACAAAGCGTTGTGGTAGCTAAACAAATTTGCTTTCATGAACTCACCTGGTACTAACAATTGTCCCTAAGGAATGCAAGAACATAAACAAAGAGTATGATGCCCTCTTTTTTTACGAAAAGAATAACGAAAATAAGTAATAACAATCCATGACATACCAGCAAGTCAGTAAAATTCTACATTGCTAACTAAGATATAGGTGATCTCGCGACAATAACAAGAGATTCATGTGTTTCACCAATCTATCATCTTGAACACTGATGGCTTTGAGTTACCTAACAGGTTACCGTGAAGACAGAGGGGCACTAATACAGCTAGCGTACATGACCTTGGGTGGTCTACAGCTGTTACACCGACATGCTAGCTCGCTCATCCTAGGTGGCTGATCAACCATTGGCATTCCACTGTCGGTTTATACACCACACAGTCCAAGGAGATTAATATATCTGATAAGTAGGACATGATTTTAAAAGAGGGAATGAGCCAAGTGAGGGTGGTGAAGAAAATCCAAGGTAATAGGGAACAAATTAAACAGGGGGACTTGATCATCACATATCCATAACTATCATACTTCTTTTATTTTGAAACAATAAGTGCAGCCTGTCTAACCCCTCATGCTAATGTTTCTTTTGACATCATCTAGCAGATTGTATATGTGCTTGCAATTGACAATAGAACAAGGTGGCTGGCAGGATGGAACTGAAACTGGATCTATCAAGTGGAAACAGGAAGCAGAAAGTCCAAAGGAACTACATGAAATCAACCCTAAAAGTGACTTCTCCTCCTGCATGTGAAACTGTCTTAGAAGTTCAATGTGCAGATTTCTCACATCCTCATGGATGGACTTGTGAACAGACCCTAGAGATTCCTCAAGCATGCGCTGCACATACTGAAGTGAGAAGGAAGAAGATCCCTGTTGATCGGTTGACAAACCTGAGGTTGGCAATTGTGGTGGCACTACCCCCTATAAAAAAATAACATGTAGCCACTCCATTAGTAAATCGTGCTGTTCGTACTATTTAGTCATACAAGTCGCAAAAGTAAACAAGTAATTCTTACGTTGCTTGCTACAAGGCTTCCAGATGAAGAGGCGGTTGCTGCCTCTTGTCTTGCTAAGAGATTATTGAGCAGTTCATCTTTTGTTTCTGCTCCCGTCTTCTTTGATTTTGGTGAACCAAATGCTGAAGCTAATCCTTCACTAAAAACAGAGGATGTGCTCATTCTATCAGTCAAGGTTGACGGTCTCCATGACGGATTAGATTGAGCTGCTCCTGGCAGATCAGAGTTCACTGATGAGACCGCCTTGGACATAAAGGACGAGGAAAGTGAACTCTGAAGGCCAGCAGATGACGTGTCAAGGGAGGAGCGTGCATTGCTCAAAATGACCTTGTTTTGTAGGTTCATTAAAATGTTACTTGTCAGAGAACCTTTTAACGTGTGACTGGTGGTTGAAGCTGAATCTTGTAAGCCTGCAAATGCCAAGCTGCCAGTCTGAAAGGCTGAAGCCCCAAACCGTGAGATTTGTTGACGATGAGTTAGCCTATCTGGTAATGCATTTCCAGTTGATGTCTCTGGTGAAGAGATAGATGGTTCACTCTTCCATGATGGCATGGCTGTAGTGGTCATAGACGAAGCATCATCCTGTAGAATGAAAACATTTATAACAAAACTAAGAAGGCTTGATTGGTCATCCTGACCTGTCAAACAATAATATAAAGTTTCATAAGAAAGCAGAATAAATCATGGAACCTGTCTTGAATTGGAAATAGACCTCCAATCTGAGATTGGATGTGGCTCATTGTCTTCAATATACGGAAATTTCCTAGTTGTTGACAATTTTTTCTCCCCAGGTTTATCTTCTTTTTTTGTCTCATCACTCCCATGCTCATCCCACCAGCTGCCGCTAGATGGTGTGAAAGGATGGACATCAACAAGTGGAGAAAATACATCCATATCATCCTTTAAATTGAAGTTACCACGAGGAGCCTGTAGCTTCGATAATGGCCCACCAGACAATGGACGAGTCCTATATGGGGTTTTCTCTGCAGTAGAAGAGTTTGAGGTAGAAAGAAATCCACTTGTGTTCGCCATCAAAGATGAGTGAAGACTCGGAATGACTGGTCCAGAAGGAAAAGTTGAAGCTGTTGCTGAAGGCAAGGGATCGGGCATAAGAACAGATTCTTCACTAGTTCCCCCAAGAAGGGCAACTTCAGAAGAACTGTTCTCGTTAACAATGACGGGCTTTGACCTTTGCCAACATAAACCTGTCACAGCCTGATAAGAATTGTAAATTCAGAAATGTTAAAGAACTCGAAAGAGCAGATATACAGATATTTGTGAAGCAGTTTTACATCAAGGCCAATATTTGTCTTTTGCACTGTGTGACTTAAAAGAGGCAAGCTGTCAGGTTGACATAACGAGTCAGCAAAAACAAATAAATAAATAGTCTGTGTAAGCTGCACAATCAACAGATAGTGCAAGCAGGCAATACCTTATTGCAAAATTTGTCAACCTCACTGATATTATTACCAAAATTAAGTACTCCAGAAGACCAGAACAAGTTGACAAAACCTTAATTTGCACAACATGTTTTAGATACAATAGAAGAGTTGGAAATAACATCTAAGTACGGCATAATAAGTTCATAGAAAAACTAAATTGTTCATACTTCACAGTAAGTTTATGGAATTTGACTAGAGTAACAAACTCCCCATCCCTCAACTAAATACAACTCTATTTTCTCCTAGAGGTTGCTGTTTTGAAAGGAGTGAAACATTGTTCTCTATAGAATTTAGATCATTAGTAATGTAATTCTGAAAACACATCAAAATCATAACAAGAGACAGCACTTCTGTCAGTCATCCATGACCAAACATAGCAATTCCAGTCATACTTAACTACTACAGGTATCCACAAACACATGTGCTGCACTGATTAAAAAAATTAGTAGTGGTAATTGGCATACTTTTATAAGTGGAAGTACTGTACCAATATGTGTACAAATTCATTGTACAAACTACCAGAGAATAGCATTATTTGTAAGTTGGCAATAGTTTGCAGACACCAATGAGGGAAAAGAGAAGTGTATGGTTTCCCACCTCTGAGCTATTGTATGCACGAAGAATGGTCAATGGCTGAGGTTTCCCCCGAACATCATAGAATACCACACGCCCACTATTTGTGCCTGCTGCCAAGATAGTACCATCATCGTTGTATGCCAAAGATGAGAAAGGGGCATCATGAGGAATAGTGTGTGTTGGTCTTCTTGACCCTGAATCGAGCGTGTATAACTTCTTGTCCAGGCCAACCGTAGCAATTATCTACAAGAACACAATATAAACCTTATTTACAGACAAGTCAAAATATTAATCCAGACATAAAACACCAACAATATTTACTAATACAAACCTTGTCACTGGAAGGTGAGATACAAACACCGCTTGTGGGTGCAGAATGTTGCTTCAGCCATGAGACCTGCACGACGGCATTAGTCAATTCCAGAATAGCATTAGAGCAAGCACGAAGCATGGTAAAGCTGGCTGGTACATCAAGTCGTTCAAATAACTGATCTCAAATTTTTCTGAAACTAATAATGTGAACCAGGACTTATATGAATAGATTAAAAGTTCTCTCAATTAATTTCACTAGATTCCAACTACTAGGAACACAAAATGAACCACTTTAAAGTTCTTATAACTAAAATAGAAGAATCCACTTGAACAAGTCTTTTTCGAATAGGTGTATGTGTCTACCTCTTTTTTGCCTCAAAGCTCAGTTGTCAAATTTCAAATGAACAAAGGATGCCCAAACTTGATCCCCCAACCCCAAAATATATATATATATATATATATATATATATATATATGAAGAGCCCTGAGGAAGAAGACATAACAAGCATCGCTTACTCTTATCCTAGGATGCACGGACACAGACACGCGTGTCGGACACGACACGTATTGGACACGGGATTCGCTATTTTCTAAAAAATAGCGACACGGGGACACGGCTATATATATATATATATATATATATATATATAGGATTAATACTTTCTACTCCCGGGTGTAGTTACTCCCACCTCTGATATACCACCTAAAAGAACTTGACATACTCCTTTATCACTTTGGGTATACTCATATACTAATTATAAGATATTCCAATACGAACCACATGAAAAATTTGTAAGAAAGTCCTTAGTTTTTAGCATATTTTGTTAATACATTCATATTCGCACTAAAAAGGAGTATATCTAAAAAATTGTACATACCACCCTCTGAAAAGGTGTGAATACCACCTAGGTAGTTTTATATACTCGTATAGTACACATACATACTCTTGGTTGCGCAAGATACTCCCTACGTTGTGAAATACGGAATAGGGAGTAACTACACCCGGGAGTAGGAAAAAGGCTTCCTATATATATATATATATATATAATATGTATTATTGAATGTTTTTCCACGTGTTTATCAAACAGAAAGTGTAAAATGTTAGGAATATGTACCTCAAAGATGATCATCGCTCCTGTTCTTTTCAGTTTTTCGTAAAGCATAACTTCATAACTTCATATTAACTTCATATTATTGTCATAGCAGCATAATTGGATCACTAGTTTGTTCTCTCCAGTATTTGAGCCATGACAAAGTAATTGACAAATTTGGATCTGTAGAGTGTAGACTCACCGAAAGTCCAAATCTGGCAGCAGTAGGAGCCGGGGAGCAGCAGTAGGAGGCGTCCGGGAGGAGCAGCCGAGCAGGGACAAGCGTCGGCATGGTAGTGGCGTCGGCGACGTCTGGCGCGTGGCGTGGTGTCAGCGGCGACGCGCGGCAAGAGAAGAGGGCACAGCGTCGCGAAGGCGCGAAGGAGGCGGCGCGCGTCGGCGAACAGGCGAGAGGAAGCGAATGGCGCTTCGCGAACAGCGAGAGGCGTCAGGCCAGCAGCGCGACGCAGCGGGTAATGGCGTCAGCGAACAGCGGCGAGGCGGGCGCGTGCCGTCGCGGCAGCGGCGCGCGAACAGCACAAGCACAAAGCGGCGGCGGCGACGACAACAGCAGTAGCCGCAGCGCGGCGGTGCTTAGGGGAGCCGCGCTGCGGCGGACCGAGATGGCGACGGAGAGATGGGAGAGCCGGGAGGAGGGTAGGGTTAGGGAGATGGCCGGGCGATGAGCAAAGCGTTTGATTGGGCCGAATGAATGGGCCGATACGTGTCCGATACGCGGCCAAACGTGTCCGATACGTGTCCGAATTTATTTTTATTTATTTTCGCGACACAAATTTCCGACACGGTTAGAATACGTGTCGGAGCCGTGTCGGAGCCGTGTCCGTGTCTGACACGGACACGGCGCATTACAGATGTGTCGGTGCTTTGGAGCTCTTATCATCATATATATATATATATATATATATATATATATATATGAAGAGCCCTGAGGAAGAAGACATAACAAGCATCGCTTACTCTTATCATCATCAAAAGGACATATTGTGAAGCAAGTCGATCATGATTTGTTCAGACATTTTCCTTTTTTTAAAAAAGTGATGCTTGAAGTACAAAGAAAAGAAAAAAATACAATACACATTGCCAGGATACCTTCAAAGTTTAAAGGGAATATTGAAACTTAGCTTTCCTTATCACCTATACAACTTGCTATCTTCAAGGTTGCATTCTATTTTGATGTTACGTATATAAAAAAGGCATTACTCTAGTCTTAAGATGAACACTAGAAGAACAAGTTCAACCTAAGCAACTCTCAAGTACCTTTGGAGACCTCGCGGTTGTATCCCAAAGATGCACAGAACCATCATCTCCTGCTGTCACTAATATATGCCTACTATTTCGTGAATAATCAAGCACTCTCAAAACCTGGCCTTACAGAAAGAATACAAGCAACGTAAGAAATTTAGAAAGGAAAAATTTCAGATTCTGATAGTGATAATGTTAGTACTATGACGCACAATCATTTTACAGAGAACACAGATAAGTAAATCAATTACCTGTCCATTTGGATCACTAAGTTCAGCAGCGCGTGCTCCAGAAGCAAGATTATGAAGAATGAGATCCCCCTTCATACTGGTCGATGCCAAATGTTCATCTTTGCAATTATACATTACGCCAGTAATAGTGTCAGTGTGACCACTTAACCATTTGATACATCTCTTCCGCTGCAAATCCCATATCCTAACAATATGGCCACTCCCACCAGAGCAAAGGTATCGAGAACCTTTGTTGCTAAAACTGATCGAACATATGCACTCCTGACAAGAAAACATAATTCGTTGAGTAATCGAGTTCAGGCACAGGCTCATAATTAGGAAATAAAATATTCAAGATGTTATTAGCTAACTGTCCAGTACTGAAGGGAGCTTGTACATATGTCTGGGGGCAGAGGGCATCAAAACAGAGAAAGCTGAATGCCATATGTAGTTCGAGAGGAGCAGGCAGAAAATTTTTAAAGCAAGATAAAACATTACTAAGCACTGCAGTGCAATTTTTGAAGAGTAAGGAGCAAGCATGCTTTTAGATATATATTAGGGGCAAGTGCATATGCATTTGGGAGTTAAAGTGTGATTACTCTAATTAAGCCATTGAATAAGGGTACTATGGTCTTTGGCACTCGTGTCTTGGTTCTCGTGCAATATGCTAGAATGACATGTATTTCGTAATGGAGGGAATACATCAAAATGAGTACCATTGGAATGAATTCTTGATCTATTCCAATGGACCAAAGGCCAAAATATACATGTTACAGGTATAGCCAAATATGCAAATAATACCCTATGAAAGAGACGTATCTTGTGGAATGACAGAGTTTGGGGTAATTGGCCACACCTCAATGTGAGGGGTGGCGCCCTCTATTATAGGGCCGGCTGGCCTTGCTTTATAAGGCAGGGGTAATATCCCTGATTTACATCTGCTAACTATAGCAACTAATCCCTGATTTACATCTGCTAACTATAGCAACTGATATCCACAGATGCCGCAGCATATGGTAAGGGGCTGCGGCATATTCTATTGCCTAACACCCGCCCGCAGTCGCAGCGGGAGGCTCCCGGACGCAAAGACTGGATCGAAAGTCTAGAAACAATGCTGTCGGAAGCCCTTTAGTCATGATGTCGGCGAACTGATGAGAAGAGGGCACATGGAGGACCCGAATGTCACCAAGGGCCACCTTCTCGCGGACGAAGTGGATGTCAATCTCGATATGCTTCGTTCGCTTGTGGTGGACAGGGTTGGCCGTCATGTAGATGGCGCTGACATTGTCACAGAAGACAACGGTGGCAGAGGGTAGTCAGAGGTAGAGCTCCCGAGTAGTTGTTCGAGCCGCAGATTCGCCACCACATGGGCCACAAAGACGATACTCGCTCGGCTACTGAACGGGACACCGTGGTCTGGCGTTTGGAGGACCAGGAGACCAGAGTGTCACCGAGGTATACACAGTAGCCGGAGGTGGAGCGTCGGGAGTCAGGACAGCCTGCCCAATCGGCGTCGGAGTAAGCCGTTAGCTTGTCAACAGGCCCGGCGCCGATATGTAGACCCGAGGAGAGGGTGCCCTTCACATAGCGCAGTATGCGCTTGATCAGCGCACGGTGTGGCTCTCGGGGGGCGTGCATAAAGAGACACACTGTTTGGGCAAAGATAAGCCATTTCCAGACGAGTCGAGTGTAGCATCGAGCGCCGGCACGAGCTCCTATACTCGGAGGCGTCCTTCTCGGACAGGTCTCCGTTATGTGCGGAGAGCTTGGCGTGAGTGTCAACAGGTGTCGCCGTAGGATGACACTCAGCCATGCCCGCATGCCGGAGGAGATCGACGGCGTACTGTCGCTGAGACAGGAATAGGCCGTCGGAGGAGCGCGTGACGGCGATGCCGAGGAAGTGATGGAGCTTTCCAAGGTCCGTCATGGCGAACTCAGAGCTCAGCTGGGCCATGAGGCGCTGAAGGAGAGCCGTGGATGAGGCGGTGAAGACGATGTCGTCGACGTACAGCAGCAGGTAGGCAAGATGCGTCCCCTCTTGTAGAATAAAGAGGGACGTGTCGGAGGCGGAGGCGACGAAGCCGAGCTGCCGGACGAAGGTGGAAGCGCAGTGCCAAGCCTGGAGCCTGCCACCCGCATAAGGACTTCGCAGGAGGCGACGCCGCCGGGCGCCAGGTCGACGGCTCGCGGCCGCCGCAAGAGCGATCTCCCGAGATGGCCGTGGAGGAAAGCATTCTTCACGTCCAACTGGTGAATCGGCCAGGCGCGAGATGCGGCGATACTGAGGACGGTCCGGATGGTGGCCGGCTTGACCACCGGGCTGAAGGTCTCGTCATAGTCGATGCCCTCGCGCTGAGAGAAGCCGCGGACCACCCAGCGAGCCTTGTGGCGGGCAAGAGATCCATCGGCATGGAACTTGTGCGGAAGAGCCATTTTCCGTCACAATGTTGGCGTCGGGGGGACGCGGGACGAGCCGCCAGGTGTTGTTGGCGACAAGAGCTTGGTACTCATCTGTCATCGCGGCGCGCCAGTTGGCATCGGCCAACGCGCTGCGATAGTTCGTCGGGAGAGGCGAGGTCGAGGATGATGTGGCCGCGACCCTTCATAGCCGACGCGAGGATGACACGATCATGGTGCGAGTGACCATGGCGGAGGTGGCGGTGGTGTAGGAGGCGCTGTTGGGCGAGCGCGGGCCGCCGGTAACCGGAGGCGCCGGGCAATGGTGATTCGGCAGGCGACACCGCGCGAGGGCGTCGGTCGAGACCCGTGGAAAGGAACCACAGTGGCGCCGCCGTCTTGGAGGAGCCGATCCGGCCGCCGCGTGGAGGTGCAGTGGCGGTGGCGCGGTGCTCTTCATCCGAGGAGGATGGAGCGACCACTGGCGTCGAGGGAGGAGTTCCACCTGCAATAACAGTAGGACAAGGCACCAAATCCATATCGTCGTCTAAGAGGAAATCTAGGGAGGTGGGGGATGGGGCGTCTGGAGTAGCTATAAAGGGAAACGTGGACTCGTCGAAGATGACATGACGGGAGATGATTATGCGACGGGTCGATAGGTCGAGACAATGTACCCTTTGTGAGAGGCGGATATCCAAGAAGGACGCATGCCGCGGAGCGAGGTGCGAGTTGTGCTTGAGGTGGCCTGCAGATTTGGGTAACAGAGGCACCCAAAGACACGCAGATGGTTGTAGGTGGGTGGCTGTTTATGCAGGCGAGTGAAGGGAACTTCATGCTGGATGGAAGAGGATGGACGTCGGTTAAGCAGGTAGCAGGCTGTCAGGAGGGCCTCAGCCCAGTATGTGGGTGGTAGGGAGGCATGGAGGAGCATGGTGCGAACGGAATTATTAAGGGTGCGAAGTATTCGTTCGGCCTTACCGTTTTGGGGATGTGTAGGGACGGGAGGCGGAGGCGGCGCCATGAGCAAAGAAGGAAGTGAGTGGTGGTGGTGTTCAGGAATTCAGTGCCATTATCAGCCTGAACACATTTGATGGGCAGGCTGAACTGAGTTTGGGCGAGAGCAGCGAGCTCAACTAAATGTTGGTGAACATCGGACTTTTTTGGAGAGGAAAACCCAACAAAATGACTATAATCATCCGACACACCAAATAGTAGGAAAAACCGACAGATCGTTGATAGGTGACGCCCATACATCATGATGAATAAGTTCAAAGGGCGCATGAGTTGTAGAATGTGAAGAACTGAAAGGTAGACGTGTGTGCTTGCCTAACTGACATGAATGGCAGAGGGAGCGATCTACTGTTTGACAGGCAACAGCATGAATTTTATTAAGATGCGCTAAAGCAGCAGGGGCTGGATGGCCGAGGCGTTGATGCCATAGGGTCGACGAGCGACCAAGAGGCGACAGTGTGGATGCGGGCATGGTGTAGAGGTCCCGTTGTTTATTAAATGATAGTCACGCGTCCCGTTCGGAGATCCTTGATAGAAAAACCATGAGCATCAAATTCAAAGGAACAGCTATTATCGCGAGTGAATTGACGAACAGAGAGCAGGTTACGAACTATAGATGGTGCGACAAGGATATTGTTAAGATGAAAGTTAGACGCGGAAGTGGATAGGACTGAGTGGCCTCTAGACGTGGATCGGAATGGTAGCGCCATTACCTCGTTATTGAGGAGATGGAAGGGTAGGCGGTGGGTGAGCATACCATCCGAGGGCGTCATATGGGTTGAGGCGCCGAGTCGACGACCCAGGAGAGTTGCCCTGCATGTTCATGTTCTGTAGGGCGGCGATGGTACCGGCTGCATCCCAGGTGGAGCTGTTGGAGGAGGCCGCAGAGGCGAAGGTCGTGTGTGCTCGGGGAGCAGAGCGAGGAGGCCCCGCTGGTGCCTGTGATCGGGCGTTAGGCCACTGGACCAGCCAAGCCACCGTGGCGGCGTTGTCCAGGAGGGGTGACCCGCTCACCAAGAGCCACGCGTTCGCCGGTCCAGGGGTTGAAGCCCTGTGGGTGGCGCTGCTGGAGTTGTGGCCGCCAGAGGTGGAGGGTCACTGGTCGCCCTTCTTGTTGTTGGGCGCGTGTAGTCCCTCTGGCTGGTCTTTGGCCGCCAGCGAGGAAGGCGGCGAAGAGGAAGAGCGCCGAGGCAAAGACAGGCCTTCTCGTCATTCTGCAGCCGCAGTTCCTTGAGGAGAAGCTGATGGCGAGCGGAGGAGAAGGTGAGGGGCTGTTGCCCGGCGATGTTGTCGGCGACCGTAGAGTAGACCTCGTTGACGCCGCGCAGAAGGTTGAGGACGAGGTTGCCTCGAGGACGGCCCGCCAACGTCCGCAGTTCGTCGACCTTCGCCTTCATGCGACGCGCAGAGTCGCCGATGGAGGAATCCTTGAATCATCGAGTGGAACTCGTGATTTGAGGAAGATGGCACGAGGCGCTTTGTTCGCCTGGAACACGTCGTCGATGGCCTTCCACAGCGCGCATGCCGTCTGCTGATCGTCGGTCATGGCGAGGTTGAGGACGGAGTCGGAGGCGGTGCTGTACATCCATCCGCGGACGCAGGTCACCGCCGCCAAAGCCGAGCTTCGTCGGTGGGGCGCGCGGGGGAGGCGGTGTCGAGGTGGCTCAGCAGGCCAAACTTCCCGCACATGGCGCGGAAAGCCGTCGACCACTTGGTGAAGTTGGAGGGCTTCAACTCGAGGACCATGGGGACATGCAGCTTGACATTGGTAGTGGCGAAGGGGCAGATGATCGGGCGGGAGAGCAGCCCCAGGGCGCTACCGAGGCAGAGGCGCAGGTCTGAGGTAGTGCCCATGGGAAGAGGAGGTGGGGAGGCTGCGCAGGAGGGAGGGGCGGAAGTTGGAGAGAGGCCGGGAAATCAGATCAGGACTCGGCGCTCTGATACCATGTGGAATGACAGAGTTTGGGGTAATTGGCCACACCTCAATGTGAGGGGTGGCGCCCTCTATTATAGGGCCGGCTGGCCTTGCTTTATAAGGCAGGGGTAATATCCCTGATTTACATCTGCTAACTATAGCAACTGATATCCACAGATGCCGCAGCATATGGTAAGGGGCTGCGGCATATTCTATTGCCTAACATATCTAACACCCCCTCAATATCATGGTGAATCGACAACACTGAGTTTAGAGAGGTCAAAGCTGTGCTAAGCTCTAGTGTGTGCCTTGGTGAAAAAATCTGTTAACTGAAGCTCCAAAAGCACATACTAAAGAGTAATAACTTGTCCTGCACCTACGATCTAATGTACGAAGCATCTACTCCAATGTGCTTGGTGAGCTCATGTTTCATTGGATCTCAAGCAATGCTAAGTACACCAGTATCGTCTGATACGAGAAGAGTTGATGCAGAAATTGAAACACCGAAATTCTTAAGTAGCCACCGAACCAAGTGATCTCCGTTGCCAATGTTGCCATAGCTCGCAACTCAACCACAGCACTCGAATAGGAAACAACAATCTGTTTCTTGGTCTTACAGGCAATCAGAGATGAACCAAGGAAAACACAATAGATAGAAAGAGAACAACGATCAGAAGTCTCGCTAGCCTAAATCGCATCAGAGTACGCTTGAAGCTGCAGAGAGCTGGAGCGATGAAAGAAAAAGCAACGATTGATGGTCCTGCGAAGATATCGCAGAACACGAAGGCGACTGTAGTGACTCATAATGTGAACTGGGTGAGAAATGTCAAGTCGAGTGATCCAAAGGAGACGTGGCTCCTGACAAGATCAAAAGGACAAGAAAAACATAATCACTAAAGGGATAGAGGAGTTGCAACTGCTTACCAAGCTTGCAACCAATACAATGTAAAGAGGTGTCATCAGAAACATACCAAAGAACACCACATCTAATAGTGACAACAGACGTGATCCACAAAGATAATCGAAACAATGGTGCCACTGAGCGAAGGAAGCAGTAGAGGATGCAATAAAAACAGAGGCAGTGGTAGTGGCTGACTGGCCGGGGGAGACTGCAGAAGGATGATGCAGCCAGTCGAGCTCCCAAAGAGGTTGCAAATCACGGCGTCGAGAGCCAATACCAAGAAGAGTCCCCGTGTGGCGATCCTGGACACAACAAGAGTCGGACTCAAGAACAACACGATAGTCGTGATCAAGGATCTGACCGACCGACATAAGCTGCATAGTAAGCTTGTGAACACGAGAGACTGCAGGAACATGAAAGGAAGAAGTGGAACAGGAAGAACGGTACCATCTGCAGGTCTAAGCAGTGGAAGGAAGGAAGAGGGGCTCACAGAATTGAGGTGAACAGAATCTTGTGTCATGTGAAAAGAAGCACCAGAGTCCAAGATCCACGAAGACAAGATAGCCAACGAGGGAGGTGGCGGAGGTGAAGAAGACTGCTGAGATGCAAAAACCAGACCAATAGAGCCCGAGGAGTCTAAGGACGAGCCGACACCGAGGCACTGGAGAAAGGAGAGAAACTGTTGCGTGTTGTCACCGGAGAGCCCTGACAAGAGTCGCTAGCTCCTGAGTGGGAAGAACCGCCAGAGACCTTCGGCGGAGGTCCACCGAAGGTAGCCATCAGTGGAGACCCGGCGCGGCGGTGACCACATAGCACTCGATGGTCGCAACCACTTTAGACGGTCGGCCTCTATCCGGGCGCGCGGCGAGGCGGCGTCGGAGAGGAGTCCGAGGCAGGAGCTCGGGGTAGGGGCAGCAGCGGCAATGCTATCCTTGTGGCTGTTGTCAAGCTCGAGGATAAGCCATGATGCCGCCACAGCCTCGTTGCTCCTGTCATTGTCTGTGTCCTCCTTCGGTCCGATCCGCCGCATGGCGGCACGCGAAGGCCGTGGAGGGGAAGGACAAGGGAGCATTGGCGAGCGCCAATGGCGCGACCAATGGCTGCTGCTCCGTCTCCCACCCATCGAGTTCCTTCTCGCTGTCGTGAAGGTCGGTGTCACCTCGGGGCATAGCCGCTAGGAGCGCAGAGAGCTTGTCGTGCTCGGTGTCGCCTCGGGCCATAGCCGCTAGGAGCGCAGAGAGCTCGTCGTGCTCGGTGTCGCCTCGGGGCATAGCCGCTAGGAGCGCAGAGAGCTCGTCGTGCTCAGTGGCCTCACGCTCGAGCCGCTTGACGCGGGCCCACGGCGTGGTGACCTCCGCCTCCACCTCGGCGAGCGCAAGCAGAGGAGGCACTTTGTCGGGCGGCGCGCGACGCTGCAGGAGGAGGCGACGCCGGTCTCCATCCAAGAGCGTGGTGGCCAGCGAAGATCTCGACACCGCGAGCGTCGCTCTTGAGGCAGAGATGGTCTCGGGACGTGCCAATCCAGAAAAAGAGGGTCGGGGCGGTGGAGGGTTGGTCGCACAAGGTCGGAGGCGAGCTGAGGGCCAGTCGGCGACGCTGGATCCGGGGGGCCGATGTAGAGTAGCGGCTCTAAAGCAGAGGACCGGTCGACAAACGCTGGATTCGAGGCAGCCAAAGCAAAGCAGCGATGCATCTAGCTACAAACTACTCTGCTCGCTTCGCGTGCTCGCCCGAACCATCCTATCCCGGTGCTGGAGCAGAGGATCCTCGCGATGCGGAGCTGGATCGCGTGGAGGGGAAGACAATGCACCGTAGTCAAGAGGAGCTCAGGGCGGCTTGGCGCGAAGCTGAGACTAGAGGGAGAGGAAGGAGGCGGCGGTGAACAGTTGGTTAGGGTTGGTGAGGAGAGAAAGTCATATACTCTGATACCAGGTTGGCCAAAGGCCGAAATATACATGTTACAGGTGTAGGTAAATATGCAAGGAACACCCTATACAAGAGACATATCTAACAAGTACCACATGCATGGTTGTCAGCCAAACGATGTGATCACAAAATCATAAGAATGCACTGATACCTCTATGTCATCCCCACGATCAACAGTTGGTGTCGGTAGCTGTCCTACATTTTGACCATTTTTATGCCATAATGAGATCTTCTTATCATCCCCAGCACTTGCTACAATTAGATCTGCAGGTTTAGAAAGAAATGGAAGTCAGTGCTATTACTTGTAGTTGCAGCTTGATCATGCAATGAAATTATGGACCCTTTCTTCAGGATATTCAGCTGAACTTCTTGTAAAAGGCTAGACAGTGACGGAAACGCATTGTTAGATTCGGAGTAACTTAACAGACATTGCACTAAAATAAAAACAAAACCAGAACAGTTTCATAGTTTTCAGATCCCAAGCATTTAAACATTTTATGAACAACTTTGTCTATCATGGACTGAAAGATACAAATAGATATCATGTCTTCCATCAATATGCATAATGTATGCTTTCTTTGTTGAGATTTCAATACACAGTGAGAACGCAGGCATATAGAAAAGGCATTGGTTGTTGACGGTCTCATACTGTAGGGCATGGAAAATGAAAAACCAACATTGTTCATGGAAGACTGGAAGTTAACCTTGAGTCTGAGAGCTAAAGGATATATTGCAAGTAACTCCACAAGAGTCAACAGGATAACTTGCTAAATCAACATTTCAGGGGCTAGTTTGCTAAGGAACCAAGAATACTCAACTATATCAAGGCCCTGCTTTGGGAGCCCCAAGCCCATCTTAAAACCAACACAAGCTGAAGTTCCTCCAAACAGGATGTGGCTTCTTGGGCTTACAAGGAAGCTAAAGCCCCTTTACACTAGCTTTTTAGAGAGGCTAGCTTCTAGAGGATGCTAAGCCCTGTCAAACAGGAACTAAGAACTGCAGGGAGCTATTATAAGAATTACAGTGCTAAGGAAACATCTGCACGATAATGCAAAATGCAAGGTCTATTAAACTGCTGGCTAGCTCATGCACCAACAGAAAATAAATACTCTGTATAATTACTCTAAATATAAAAAACAGGTGTAAATATAATAATATTCGAACACAACTCTTTGCTGCTTATATCATAAGATAGAACAGTAGTGATCTTCGCTACGTAAATAGAGCTCTAACAAACTACAACTAAAATTACTGTCAGCAAAAATAATATATCCATCCATCAATCCTAATGTTTCCAAAAGACCTCTTCATTATTTACATTCAACGAATTGTTGACTAAGCTACATTTTGGTCCTAGGTCTCTAGGATCAGAAAAAAGATTTCGGCAATTAACTGAAGATGGGACGACACCAAATTTGAGAACTCGATGAGAACGCGAGATGCTGCTGGCACAGGGCACAGTCCGGCACTACAGCCTACGGGCACAACCCCACTACATACCGGTGGAGACCGGACCGAATTGGCCTGCCACTACAGATCCAAGTGGCTCGAAGCGCTAGTTCGCACCTGGAGATCCTCGCGTAAACGAAGCAAAGCAGCCAGATTCGGGAGATCTGAGAGGGGGAGGTGAGCGAGGGAGAGAGTTGGCTACTGACTTGTGTGGTTCCACTTGACGGCGTTGACGGGGTGGGCGGGAGCGGGGGCGTAGGCGAGGACGCAGGGGTCGCCGGACTCGACCGTGACGTCGAACAGTTTCACGGTGTCGCCGCCGCACGTCGCCAGCAGTGGCGCCGCCGGATCCACGAACCCCATCGGATCCGGACCCCGAGCCGGATCGGAGATGGCGCTGATTTAGGGTTTGGGTTTTGGGGTTGGAGGTGGGTGGGTGTGTGCGGAACTGCGGAGAAGTGGAGGAAATTTGAAAATTGAAATGGTTTTGGAGTTTTTTTGGCTGTTGGTTTGAACTGAACCGGTTGCTGACGTTGGGGACAGAAGGGGGATCTGGGCGGCTCGCTAATGAGCTGTTTGTTTCGGCTATGTTCCTAAAAGCGGTTTTTAATTGTGCTGTAGGTTTTTCGAGTTGAATTGTTGAGTTTTTTAAATTTAGTATCTGGCTTTTAGGTAGATTTACTGTAGTTATGAGATATGAAATATCTGAAATGCCCCTGAGAACAGTAATGATTTGTTTGATACCGTTTAATGAAATTAACAATATTTAACGATATTTAACAACATTTAACGACATTTAACAACATTTAACGACATTTAACGATATTTGACAACATTTAACAATATTTAACGACAATTGACAACATTTAAAAATATTTAACAACATTCGACGACAATTATTACAATAAATATTTATTACAACAAATAATTATTACAAACAATTATTACATAAAAAATTATTACAATGAGTAAAATTTGATAATGCTTAGTCAGTCAGCAATTCCATGGCATACATGAGTAGCAGTAATTTTAACAGCATGACCACTAAAAAATTTAACCACTGCAATTATTATTCTGAAATTCATCTCAAGGCAATTATGAACAATTTTTACATAAACACAAACATTGAACATTGCAATAACAATCAGTGGTTTGCAATTATAGACAATTTGTATCAATTTAGTTGTATATGTAACATGAACATGCATTAATGGATATAATTACAATAAGAGTAACCGAACAAATTTATATAGATGTTGAGGTATCCAGAGTTACTTCATAGTCATTGTAAACTACTTCTGAGCAAGTTTCACTTATCTTCTAGATATCAAGTATACCTTACCAACCTCAATTAGGTCATAAAACTGATCAAGCACCGAATTGAAGTATGTTGCACGAATTTCTCCACCATGTTAATCAAGGAGATCAATAAGTTCCATTGCCATTGCCATGCTAAGAACTATCAATGTTTGGATTGATTGATACAATATACAAAATTAGTAACATAGTGACAATATTTGGATTAGTTAGTTCAGTACAACAAAGTGACAATTCATGCCCCTTCAACTTTTTCTGGGCTTGGGACTGGCATCAGCAGTGTTAGGCAACATTATCATTCCTCTGTTGTTAACATCTACTAAACAATATTAAACTAAATACTAACTACTAGAAGTAAACTAAGCAGCAAACTGATATCTCAATTTGATCAGCAGTTCAGTACTAGTAGTCATCACATTCATATATCTCAATTTGAAATGCAATACTTGATCAATCAAACGAAAAATTGAATTGTATGAATACTAATCAAAACTATGTATACATGTTATAAGTGTGCACTTTACAAAACAATTCGACAACTCAGTTTTACAACGATGTAGATATCAAGAATCTGAAGCACGCCCAGGTCAACACCAGTAGATTGTGATCGTACAATTGAGCAATCATTTTATTATCTCAAAAGAAGTAATAGGTAAAGACGCAATTAACAGCAGCGGCGAGGTCACACGCTTCTCGACAACCTGGACAACACCATCCTTGGTCTTCAACCCAATTCTGATCGAACCCAAATGCAATCCATAGCGGCAGGATCGACATCATAAACATTACATTTCATTCTTGATTCATCCAGTGAAAAACAAACATATAAACATACACAAATTGTTCAAACATCGTTCTGAATTGAACTTGTAATCCATACAAATCCATGAAAGGAATGACTCCACCTATTAGGAAAATCTAAGCACCAAGAACATGCACATTTTACACACTGAATTATCCATTGCAACACAAAGATGTCATGCATTTCATCACATGAACACCAAGCCAACAATTTCGTCGCTACAGGGGGTACTACTGTGCATAGAGGATGGAGCTGGGGGAGTAGGCTGACGAGGAGGATGGAGACGGGGGAGGAGGTTGGGGGAGGAGGAGGAGGCGGGCGGGCATGGGTGCGGAGGTTCAGGAGCGTGTGGTCGGGGGAGGGAGCCCGAGGAGGAGGGAGTCGGGGAAGGAGGCGCCGAGGAGGAGGGAGGTGGAGGAGGGCGGCGGGGGGAGGAGGAGGACCGAGGGTGGAGGAGTTGGGGAGCTCGGCCAGCGGTGGGGACGCCGCGAGCGGGGTAGAAGGGGGCCGGCGTCGGGGGAAGAGGGAGCAGGACAAGGAGGACTAGCGCGACGGGGAGGGGGAGGGCGAGCTAGAGGAATCGAGGTGGAGGCGCCCAGATCTGGGCAGATCCAGATCTGGGTAGGGGAGAAGATAGCGGCCGCTCGGGGGAAGGAGGAGAACCAGCGCAGCGGGGAGGGGGAGGGGAGTGCGGCGACACGTCGGGGCCGGAGGGAGGGGGAGGAGGAGGGTGGCGAGCCTCGTCGGGGTCAGAGGGAGGGGGTTGAGGCGCTGAGGAGCTGAGCGGGCAGGCGTGTGGGGGGTGGGGGTGGGGGCAACTGGTTTATTTGATGGCATTTGGCGGGTAAATACCCCTGAAGTTCGGGGGTAAATTGGGAATAGGGGTTGCGGAAAGCCGCCGAAGCTCCCCGCGGGTGGCTTCCCACTTCCGGCTTCCGCACATTCAATGAGAGAGCAGCTTCGAGAATAGCCACTTCGAAAAGCTAACCGTGTGGTTCTGCTTCCGGCTTTCTCAATCGAAAGCTGGAAGCCGAACCAAACAGGCTAAATGTGCATTCGAAGGCTCCCTGCTAGCTAGTAACGACAATTGTGCCCTCGTTACCCGTGCTGCCCTCATGCAATCATGACACCTCGGTCTGACACAGAATCCAAAATGTCAATGTGCCAGATTACCTATGTGCAACTGTAACACCTCAGTTTAACACAGAGCCGAGAATGTCACATAAATTATTCTCACTATCTATTTAAGTCATATTTATCAATAATTCAAGCCAGCCAGTAAGGGATCAATATCACAAGGAGATATATGCAGCAAATAGGATTACAACTACCAATTTCCCAATAATAGCATTTTTCATACATAACATGCATACATGCATAATAGATTTTACAAAATAAAGTACAATAGGTAAAATACGGGGATCAACATGATCAAAGGAGGTGCTTGCCTTGTTCTTGCTATTCTAGAAATATGGTGGATTGATTGTCTAAATCAAAAAGAGCCAGAAACGAATTAAATAACACCAAATAAATTAAACAGTGACCAAAATTAAATATTTTTACATATTCTGGCAGTTCATGATTTAGATGAATTTAGAGATAAATTTTATTCAATTTGGAGTTTTGTAGCAAAATTTACTAAAGTTTCATTTATGTTCGGTTTAGAAATTCAAAGAAAATTAAGAAATACGCTTTCCAACAGAGAGAGTGTAATCTCACGCATGTTCTAATGAGGTTTATGCTTTCCAGTAAGGAAAATTATATTCTCCTCATAACTGAAACCATATTTTCTATTTTTCATTCAATTTTCATTAAAACCGACAACTGGGTCAAACATGTCAGCGACATGGTTCATGCAACAGTGCATGGACCGAAGGTCCACATGCTCAGTGCACGGGTCCATGCAACAGAGATCACTGTGCAGTTAAACTGTGGGGCCCACATGTCATAGACTTATTCAAAGATAACGATTTGCTTTAGTTTTCTTTAATCTGTTAGCCCGATCCCACATGTCAGCAACTTAACATTTATTAACCAATAATTAAAACTTGGATTTGTCTTAACGACAGTGATTTAGCTCTTAATGACATGCTACAGTGTTGGTTGGCGCTCGGACAAGCAGGGTCGCGTGGTGGTGCTAGCGCCTGCTCGTCTGGCTAGTGCGGTGGGGTTTGGTGGCGCCAGAGAGTTCCCAAAATGGGCTCCCCGTGCCTCTGCGCACTTGTCAGCAATGGAGGCGGGGCCAAAGGTGGTCCGATGTGGTGGTGCGACGGAGCTAGGCGGCGGTGCAGCTATGGTGACATGCAACCAAGTGAAAGAGCTAAGCTCTTAAGAAAAGGGTGTGTGCATTAGCATCTAGGGCTTATCAGGTGTATACCAGTGCAAGGAGAGGGGCTGAGGTGGTCGGAGACGGTGAGTCTACGGTGACCAGCGGCGGTGTAAGGAGGCTTCACGTGGAGAAGGCATTCGGGCAATGGAGAGTGTGGTCCAATGATCGGGAAAGCTTGGAGGTGTCCTAACGATGCTCTAGGTGCGAGGAATCGGCTCGGGATGCCTTGTAGCTCCAGCAGCGACTGAAGCAATGGTTCTAGCCAGACGTGAGGAAGAAGAAGCAATTTGTCGCCTCCTATGGATGATAAGCGAAGTCAAGTGTGGGGAAAGACTTGAGATTCTCTATAACGCGATATGATGCGAGAAGAGTGATACAAAACCCTTCACGGCATCGGAGACGAAGGTGGCAGCACACGGTAGAAATGGCGCCCGTGCTCTCCGAGCTCCAAAGCTCGATTGAATGGAGGAGAAAGAGAGTGAGTGAGCGCACGAGTGAGGAAAAGAGATAGAGAAGCTCAAGACTGACTTTTATAGGCGGAGCGGTGGAGAAACACGAGGGAGAGGCTCAGGCACATGCAGGAAAATGGTGGAGCTCCCAGTGTTGTATGGGTAGGGATGGGCGCGTTCGGGTAGGAGGTGCGTGTGGAGGCCACCAGGGAGGTGATGCGTAGTAAATGGTGGTGGTTGGAGTCCACAATCGGGGGGCTGTGTGGTGAGGTTGCGGGCGGGGTGACAATGCGCTCGCGAGTTCTGCTGGTGCTCGACGCCACGAGGTGGACGAAGAGGTCTGCCGGTGGGCCCACCGGTCAGCGGGAGGGAGAGAGGTGAGTTTAGATTTATGTTTTGATTTTCTGCTGAATTATTGTTCATTTTATTTACTACTCAAATTAAGTCCAAATTTAGTGATAATTTTTGCGAGGCCTTATGACCTAATGTAGTTCCTTCTGTAAATTTTCAGAGGTTTAAACCTTTTATAAATTTCTCTAAAATTCGTGTAAATTTCTGTTCTTATGCTTTTGTATTTATTTTTTTAAACAACTTTTCATACAAAAGCTTTGGTGAATTATTTCTGGGATATTATGCCCAAAATAATTCTCTCATATAATATTTTTACTTTGAAATATAATTTATTTTGAATACATGTTGGTTTGTATTTCTTATTTAGCATTTAAACAAAGTCAAATTCAAACATGGATATAATTTAATATGCAAATGATCAAAGTATTTCCTATAATGCATTTATGATAAATAATCCCAGAATTTAGGTTTTGGGATATTACAGATCTACCCTCCTGACAAAAAAATCTCGTCCCTGAGATTCAATGGACTCGGTAAAGAAATCGGAGAATTCGGCTCGGAGGCGGTCTTCTCGTTTCCACGTAGCTTCATCTTCAGCGTGATTCTTCCATTGGATCTTCGGCATCTTGTCAACTCAGCTACGAGTATGGCGCGTGGCTTTGTCTAAAATTTGGATCTGGTGCTCCCGATAAGAAAGATTCGGTTGAAGGTCAATGTTCTCCAATTGAGTGAGTTCGGTAGGGGTTTGGAGATACTTCTTGAGTTGCGATATGTGGAAGACGTGATGCACATCTGAAAGTTGAGGTGGTAGCTCAAGCTGATAAGCCACTTCGCTTTTCCTTGCAAGAATTTGATATGGACCAATATACCGAGGTGCCAGTTTCCCATGGACATGGAAACAATGGATACCTCGCAATGGTGAGACTCTGAGATAAACAAAATCATTTACTTCAAAGCTCAGCTCACGACGTCGATGGTCAGCATAACTCTTCTGTCTTGACTGTGCTTCCTTCAGGTGTTTCTTAGTCGCATTGACTAGCTCTTGTGATTCTTGGATAATTGTTGATCTAAAGAACTGTCGCTCTCTGACTTCGGACCAGAACAAGGGTGTTCTGCACTTTCTCCCGTAAAGTGCTTCAAATGGGGACATCTGAAGACTGGACTGGAAGCTATTGTTGTAAGAAAACTCAGCGAACGCTAAACATTTGTCCCAATTCGTGTTGTAGGATAACACAAAAGCTCGCAACATGTCTTCCAGAATCTGATTGGTCCTCTCCGTTTGACCTCCTATTTGGGGGTGGAAAGTAGTGCTAAAGAATAACTTGGTTGATAACAGTTTTTGTACACTATTCCAAAATTGGGAGGTGAACTGAGGTCCTCGATCAGAGGTTATGATCCTTGGCACGCCGTGTAGACGGATGATTTTAGTCAAGTAAAGTTTTGCAAGCTTCGCTCCATTGTATATGGTGCTAACAGGAATGAAGTGTACTACTTGGTTAGGCGATCCACAATAACCCAGATGGAGTCGTGCCCATCTGGGGTCTTTGGTAACCCTATTATGAAATCCATACCGACTTCATCCCATTTCCACTCGGGGATATTCAAGGGTCGGAGCAAACCTGCGGGTTGCTGGTGTTCTGCCTTGACACCCTGGCACACATCGTAGATGGCAACATGTGCGGTGACGTCTCGCTTCATACTAGGCCACCAGAATTGCTTTCGAAGATCCTGGTATATCTTGGTGCTTCCGGGATGAATAGATAAGGGAGAATCGTGAGCTTCTCTGAGGATTAGCTCCTTGATATCTTGATCATTAGGAACGCAGAGCTGCTATCTGCGCATAATTAATCCACTCACATTCTCGAAAAATTCTGATTTCCCACCATCTCGTAACTTGAGCTTGATTTAGGTGATTGCCAGATCCTTAAGCTGACCGGACTGAATCTGTGATTTGAGCGTAGGTTGCAGTGCTAAGGCAATAACATAACTTTCCACAACCACTTTTAAGTTTAGCTTCTGAAACTCTTCATGTAGCATCGGTTGATTTTCTTTGATCGATGTACTAATCCGGCTGAGAGCATCAGCCACAACGTTGGCTTTACCAGGGAGGTAATGAATGCCTACGTCATAGTTCTTGATCAATTCAAGCCATCTTCGCTACCTCAGGTTTAGATCTAGCTGGGTAAAGAAGTAATTCAAGCGCTTATGATCTGAGTATATCTCGCACCGGTTGCCGATAAGATAACGCCTCTATATCTTGAGAGCATGAACCACTATTGCTAACTCCAAATCGTGGGTTGGATAATTAGCTTCAGGTGGCCATAGATAACGTGAGGCATAGGCCACTACTTTGCCTTCTTGCATCAGCACACAATTGAGACTGTGGCTCGATGCATCACAATACACAATGAAGCTTTTGTGTATGTTAGGTAGAGTAAGCACTGGGGCTGATGTGATCCTTTTTCTTAACTCGTGGAAGTAATCATCACATGCTATTGACCATTCAAACTTCTTCTCTTTTTTTAGAAGCTAAGTCATCGGTCTTGCAATCTTGGAGAAGTTCTCGATAAATCGGCGGTTGTATCCCGCCAGACCGAGGAAACTTCGAACTTCAGGAATGGTGCAGGGCTATTTCCAAGTTAGAACATCTTGTATCTTGCTCAGATCCATAGCTACACCTCCTTCAAATAGAACATGGCCTAAGAAGCCAACTTCCTTTAACCAGAACCCGCACTTGCTGAACTTAGCGTATAGTCGATGCCCGCGTAGCTTGTCGAGCACCAAATGAAAGTGTTGTCCATTCTCTTATGTGGTCTTAGAGTAGATAAGAATATCATCAATGAAGACCACCACGAACTGATCCAAATACGGTGTACTCGTACAAATCGTAACGGGTGGTAAATGCAGTCTTCATAATATCTTCTGGCCTGACTTTGAGTTGAAAATATTTGAGTCTCAAGTCAATCTTGGGGAAGATACATGCACCATTTATTTGATTGAACAATTTATCAATTCTCGTGAGAGTATATTTGTTCTTGATGGTGACTTCGTTCAGAGAACGATAATCGACGAACATCCGTAGACTGTCGTCTTTCTTTATTACAAACAAGACGGGGCTTCCCCATAGGGATGATCTAGGGTGAATAAATCCCTTGTCTAGCTGCTCCTTAAGTTGTCTCTTCAATTCAGCTAACTTATCTGACGCCATTCGATAAGGTCAGTTGGATATAGGTGCTGTTACGGGTAACAAATCGAAGATAAATTCTATGTCTCAATCTAACAGCATTCCCGGCAGCTCATCCGGAAACACGTCAGGATGATCGCATACCATAGGCACTTTACTAAGTTCTAGAATGTGATGGAATTGAGCTTGGGCTGTTGCGATGGAGTGGCATATGTGGAGGTAAATACGACACACTCTTCGTCAGGGTTGACTAGAGAAACTGCCCGATTCGTGCAATCGATCACTCCTTTGTGTTTGGATAACCAATCTATCCCAAGGATTATATACATAGGGGTTTCTATTATGATGAGGTTGCCTCTGAAATTTACCCCATTTATTTCTATATGAATTTCAAAACAACTAAGTTGTGTCCTTAGGACGGACCCGGGTGAATGAATTAGCAGGACACTATTTAGCAATGTAGTTTACAGTTGTTGTTGCATGGTAAACTTCTTAGAGGTAAAGGAATGAGCTGCTCCTGAATCAAATAATGCTAATGTAGTGTGCTAACCCGGGGTATTTAACTCGTAATACTTAACTATCCGATTAGCCCTAGCATTACAAATCAATTATCCCGCTCTCGGTGCATTGTATACCTCCCAAGAGCAGTACACATACACCTTTACAAAATTTAAAGCATCAATTCCATACACAAGTCGTTACAATACCGAGTCTTCATAATTTACAACACGTAAGTCATTCAAAGTTCATATTACACAAATAGGGCCAGTGTAATACCCTGGCCTGCTCGTAGCATGGCCCATGTGGCCCATAAGGAGTTGTGGTGGGATTAGTCCCACATTGCTTGTCTCAAGTGAGTTGTAGTAGTATATAATGCCTGTTGGATCCAAACATAGCACCTCCGGGTTAATCCTTTTACACGAAGCGAGGACGAAAGTGTAAGTGAGGTGCTATGTGTGCGCGGGTCCGCCTCACGGTGGGCTGGGCATTGAGCGGATTTTGGGTCAGGGTGTTACAAATGGTATCAGAGCATCAACCTTCGTTGCACGGGCGCGTGCGGGTCATGGGCGCATATGGCGCATGGCACATGTGGGCCCGGAGTGGATACATGGCATGGCATATGTGCCGGTACTGGACGCACGGACGTGTACCTAGGGGTGGTTCAGGCATTTGCAGCAGATGCGATATCGCCGAGGCGCGGCACTTAAGGGAGGGTGAATGTAATACCCCGGCCTGCTCGTAGCATGGCCCATGTGGCCTATGAGGAGTTGTGTGGTGGGATTAGTCCCACATTGTTTGTCTCAAGTGAGTTGTAGTAGTATATAATGCCTATTGGATCCAAACATAGCACCTCCGGGTTAATCCTTTTACACGAAGTGAGGACAAAAGTGTAAGTGAGGTGCTATGTGTGCGCGGGTCCGCCCCACGTTGGGCTGTGCATTGAGCGGATTTTGGGTCAGGGTGTTACAGCCAGCCGACCAAATAAACTGACAAAGTACCAAAACATTGCGGAAATAACAAGCCATAAGATGGCTATAAACAAAAGCCAGCCGACTGCCCTTACCCACAAGGCAACCGACCGAAAACCTGCTGAGCTAGTCGTCCTGCGCGAAGTTTGTCTCACAATAGTTGATCCCTTGGGGATCAATCTCCTTTTAAATTGCAGCAAGTGGGTTGAGTACAAAGTTTTACTTACAAGTCTTACAAGCAAAAGAATATATATGTATGCGTTCATGTATCAAAGGAAATGCTACTACACCAACAGTAATAGATTGTAAAGCAATTTAGCAAACCTGTTTTTTTATATTTAAATAATAGCGAGATAACATTTATAAACATAATTAACCTCTTAGAGTTTACTACCCAACAGTCACCACAACATAGCACGAATTACCCATTCGTACCACTCAATTTCAAGTTTTATCAAAATGTTAGTCTAATTCTTACGAGGTGTATCCAAGCGTGTCCATAACCTAGGATGAGGCTATTCGAATAGTTTATACCCTACAGGGGTGTACAACTTTACTCACATATCAGACCGCTCCTTTTGCTAAGCTATTTAACACACTTCCTTAGGTATGCCCGCAAAGCTAAGTCTTACGAGACGTTTTCCAATATAATACACTAACTACGAGTCGCCTGTATGGATGGAAACCCATACATTGTGTCGGAGTCATCAGTAGAGCCTAGGTCAACTACCCCTTGGGATAAAGTCTAGGACAACTACGGATGCTCCTTGGGTTAGAGGACCTTGACAGAAACCCACCTCGCACACCCAACACACACATAATATTTTTAACACAACACACACAACCTCCTCTGACTCGGAGCTAACACACGCCAAAGCAGTAAGTGAAGAGGGTTACCATATGCCCTCATGTGGTTGCACGCAAAAATGCTCGGTACGGTGGCGCAAGTAATTCGGTCCTTGTTGACTTAGGCACCATCCACACACCCGATAACCACACCATCAACCACGTGCCCAAGTATAAATCTTTTTGCTTTCAGTTTTAGTTTTTCCAAATACAATTATATACATGAGTACTCTGATCCAAGTATTTAAAGTGATGATATAACGACCATCGCCGAAGCGATAATCCCCATGCTACCGTTCTAAGCATTGCTAAGCAAACCGACACACATATTATACATATACATGACCAGAGCCCATCCATCGGACTCCAAATCATTATCAATAATCTAACCTGGGCTCAGTAGCAATGGTAAATATTTACCTATAGCACATGCATATATTTGGATTAAATACTCCTAACGAAAATTAACATCAATATAACACATGCATGCATACATTTGCAATCAAGATAATTTGACCAAAAGTAATAGGAGCAATATGATCAAAGGGGTGGGGGGCTACTTGCCTTTCTGGATATATTCAACTTGCTACAAAGGTTCACTCTCTTGTATAATAGAATCGTCGAAACCTAGCAAAAGAATCGAAAAGAATCAATAAGAACGGATTACACCAAATAAACTAAAAAATTCAAAATCATTTAAAAATCATGAAAGTTTCAGAGAAGATAGAGCATGATTTATAGGAATTTAGAAATAAAAATCACTTGATTTGGATTTCGCATGTAGATGTTATGCCTAAACAATTTTGCCGAAAAAGAAAAATCAAAATTACAAGTTTCGGTTACTGTTGATGCGAAAATTTCAGAGAGTTGGTGGTCATGAAAATTTAATGGTAGACAAAGCATGAAATTCTAAGAACAACAAAATTTCATTCACTTCATTTGGAGTTAAAATGAATTTTCTACGTATTTTTAAAATTATGACATTAGTGAGCAAATAATTTGAAACCAAATTTTTCAGTGATAGTTACATACTCAAAACCTATTTTACATTAAATTACACTAGTATGCATTGAAAGAATGGACTGCTCAACAGTTTATACCGGTATAACGAGTGATACACCTGTCGGTGTTCACTTAAGCCTGTACTTAACGAAGTCCGGGGACCCAAATACCGTATGAAGAACGTTTCATATGGGTGTCCAAGATTACCCACGTTGGAGTGGTGGGACTTAATTGCCCATACTGGAATTGTTGGGTCTTTTGATTTCCACTCCCGTGGTCACAACGAAAACATGGCTTGAATAGAATGGATGACATGAAATGAACTTTTATCACATGAAAATGAAGAATAACACTCAGCATATGAATATGACTCGCAAGTCTAGCATTACATCCACGTTTAATCATCAACATTCAATAGAATCAAACAAGGTACTTGCCTTCCGCGCTGTAACGTGCCACCGCTTCACCGCCTACACAAATACGTATTCGCAATAAGGATAACAAGGTATGACATAGCTACAGTGCCCTACCATAATCCCCTAACTTTCCCACACAATCAACGGTTTCAAATTGAGAATTAACCTATTCAGCCACCTGACAACCCTACTGGACAGCAATACGAGAAAAATCATAATTAAATATCTGTAACTCGGAATGATATGAAACTAGTGCTCAATGAATCTTAAAGAACCAGGCTACGAAACTCGAGTTGACAAGATTCACTAAATCTGCCAAAACAATCGGCTAACCAGCAGTTGAAAACGTGTGACAGACATCTGTCCAAACAATCGATCAGCAGCAAAGAACATGTCATATCTTTCACTCTACAGATCCAATGGAGGTGTTCTTTATCAATCTGGAAAGATTATTAAAAATTCTACAATAACCTAAATTAGTGGAGGTCCTGAATCTTACATTAACCAGGTCAAAATTAAGGAACAAACAAACAGTTCTTCCTCATTAGACAGACAGAACAGCATGCAAAGAATAATTCATATCTCCTAAACCGTAAGGCAGAATCTCGTGATCTCAGTGGCTATGGAAAGATAAAAACTAGGGCTACAAAACTCTAGGAGATGAAAATAACAAATTCTACATATATGACACCGAAACTGGGCGCACAACCTACTGTACAGAATTGATCTAATAATCAGAGACAAAATGATCCAACTAATCGAATCGAATTTTCATCTCTTATGAATCAAACAGCAAGGGGAAGCCATTGTTACCCTTGTAGACCCATAGGAAGATGTTGATCGACCTCCCGAAGTACTCCCCCTCTTCTCCTTCTTCCCCTCTCCGATGGCCGGCCAACAACGAGGACGACGATCAGCCGGTGACGACGTCGAGAGGAGGCGGCTTCGGAGGAGATCTTGGGGAGCAACACCGGGGATCACCAGTGCTAGCACCACAGGAGGGAGACGGCACCAAGGAGCAGCAAGGGGTGCCGGTTGGAGGAGGAGCAGGGTGGCGGCTATGGGGGGGACTGGAGGAAGTGGGGGGGGGGCGGCTAGGGTTGGGGGCGCCCCCCTCCTCTTGGCCGGCCTCCCCTAATGGGCCACCTGGGTCGCGGCCCATGGCCCAGGTTGGCGATAAAATGCCAAACCCCCCCCTCTAAACCAGAATTTCTAGTTCTTTCAATGACTTTTTTTCCTAACTTCTTTTCAATTCACCCGATTCAAATCCAGGGTATTACACTCTACCCCCCTTAACAGGATTCGACCCCGAATCTACGCATCAATATACTGAAAAGAAAATGCGACTGGATTTTAACAAATTTAAACACTTACCAGAAACGAACAGATCTGGATACTGCTCTCGAATGCGGGACTCTAGCTCCCAGGTGGCCTCTCTCTCAGTTTGATGAGACCAAAGAACCTTAATATATTTCAGGGTCTTGTTCCTCAGAACTCGTTTTGACTCTTCTAAAATTTTCACTGGCCGGGACTCGATGGTAAGATCTTGCTCAATGTTCAGAGGTTCCAAAGGAATAGCATGTTCTGGATCTCTCAGGAATTTTCTCAACATTGAAACATGAAACACAGTATGAACTCCGCACATGGCCTCAGGAAGATCCAAACGATAAGCCAATTTCCCAATTCGCGCCACGATTGGAAATGGTCTAACGTACCTCGGGCTAAGTTTCCCTTTGGTACCAAACCGCACTACGCCCCTAGTAGGCGATACTCTCAACAGAACCTCGTCCCCCACTTCGAATTCCGAATCTCACCTTCTGGCATCTGCATAGCTCTTCTGTCGGCTTTGAGCAGCCAACAGATTCTTCCTGATCTCTGCTACTCCGGCCACAGTCTGCTGAACCCAATCGGGACCCAAAACTGCACTCTCTCTCCAACTACATCCCAACACAACGGGGACCTGCATTTCCGCCCATAGAGAACCTCAAACGGGGTAGCTCGAATACTCGCGTGAAAGCTGTTGTTGTAGGCGAACTCTGCCAAAGCCAAATGATCTTCCCAACCTCCCTTCCAAGACATCACACAACACCTGAGCATATCCTCCAAAGTCTGTATGGTGCTCTCGGACTGACCATCCGTCTGGGGGTGAAATGCGGTGCTAAGACGAAGCTGTGTGCCCAGGGCACTCTGCAAACTCTCCCAGAACTTGTAGACAAATTTGGCATCTCGATCAAAAACAATAGTTTTACGAACTCCGTACAGCCGCACTATCTCTCGCACATACAGGGGAGCCAAACCACTTGCTGAATTGGTTGTAGGATAGGAATGAAGTGAGCAGACTTACTAAACTGGTCCACTATGACCCATATAGCATCCTTCCCTCGCCGCGTGCGAGGTAAACCAACTACGAAATACATGGATATGTCATCCCACGGCCATACTGGAACATCCAAAGGTTGCAGCAACCCTGCTGGTCGCTTATGCTCAGCCTTGACCCGCTGGCAAACCCCACAAGACGCTATATATTGAGCGATATCAACTTTCATTCTCTTCCACCAGAAAATTTTCTTCAAATCCTTGTACATCTTGGTCTCACCCGGATGCATGGTATACGGAGTACGATGAGCTTCCCTTAGAATCTCATCTTTAACCTGAACCTCTTGTGGTACACAGAGGCGTCCTTTAAAACATAATGCACCAGTCTAATCTACACTGAAGTGGCCTCTCTTGCCCTCAACAAAACGCTTCCTCACTCGCTGGAACATCTGGTCGTGCTATTGTGCTTCTCGTGACTCGATCCGAAGGGTCGACTCAAGAAGCAATCGAAGTCTCGATGCAGGCGGTACATAAAGCAAAAGGAAATATCCCTACGCTCAAAATCAGCAATAAGACAACTGAGAGTAGGAGGTGTCGCCTTGCTACTCAAAGCATCTGCTACCACATTAGCCTTGCCAAGATGATACTGAATTGTGAGATCATAGTCCTTGATCAACTCTAGCCATCTCCTCTGTCTTAAGTTCAAGTCCTTCTGGGTAAAGATGTATTTCAGACTCTTGTGATCAGTGAATACTTCACAAGATTCGCCGTACAAATAATGGCGCCAGATCTTCAAAGCGTGAACCACTGTAGCATGCTCTAGATCATAAGTAGGATAATTCTGCTCATGTTTGTTCAACTGCCTCGATGCATAGGCAATCACTTTGCCATCCTGCATGAGTACACAGCCAAGACCAACTATAGACGCATCTAAATAGATGGTGAATCACTTCCCAGGCTCAGGAAGGGTAAGAACTGGAGCAGTCACCAACCTATCTTTCAAAGTGCAAAAACTGCGCTCACATGCATCAGACCACTGGAACCTAACACTTTTCTGTGTCAGCTGGGACATTGGTCTAGCAATGGTTGAAAAACCCTCCACGAAACGTCGGTAATAGCCAACTAAACCCAGAAAACTCCTTACTTCCTTAACATTGGTTGGCCTATTCCACTCTACCACTGTCGAGATCTTACTAGGATCAACTGAAATACCCTCTTGATTAATTACATGGCCCAGAAACCCAACCTCAGAAATCCAGAACTCACACTTCTTTAGCTTGGCATAAAATTGATTCTCCTTTAGAGTCTCAAGTACCAACTTCAGATGTTGGGCATGATCCTCTTCCGTCTTGGAATAAATCAGGATATCATCTATGAATACCATGACGAAATCATCAAGTTATTGATGCAGCATACTGTTCATGGCTTCCATGAAAACTGCAGGAGCATTCGTTAGCCCAAAAGACATAGCTTTATACTCACAATGCCCATACCTCGTAGAGAAAGCTGTCTTCTCAATATCCCGCTCAAGAACCCGAATCTAATTATAACCTGACTGGAGGTCAATCTTGGAAAATATTTTAGCCCCCTTCAATTGGTCGAAGAGATCCTCAATGCGGGGCAAAGGATATTTATTCTTCACGGTCACCTGATTAAGAGCCCGATAGTCCACACACATTCGCCAACTGTCATCTTTCTTCTTAGTGAAAAGAACAAGCGCGCCACACAGCGAAACACTACGCTAAATCATACCTTTGGACAGAAGATCGTCCAACTGCTTCTTCAACTCCTCTTGAAAGGGTCGAGCCAAACGGTAAAGAGACATCGATATGGGTCGAGTTCTCGGAATAAGATCAATCCGGAACTCCACTTTCCGCACTGGAGGCATTCCAGAAAGCTCCATAGGGAAGACATCGGAAAACTCATTCACGACTGGAATCTCCTCGATACGCAGTGAGGAGTTTCAGTCTTCTCATTGAGAGACCAAAGCAACCCAATGGTTGATGCCCGGTGGCTAGGAAACAGACTAGCCTGCACAAACATTGAATCAAATAGTGTACTGCCTTGAAATACCAGTTCTTCACTGGACGGGGCTTGCAAAGTCACCGTCTTCCAGAAGTAACAGATCTTGGCACGGTATCGAATAACCACTCCATACCCAGAATAACATCAAATGGTGACAACTGAATTACCATCAAGTTGGCAGTGAAAACCTCATCATCGATAATGATGGAACAGCCAGGACATGCTGTAGGGCTAGAAATAAGACCCCTCGGAGAGCTGACTACCACAGGCTCAGAAATAAACTGCAAACTCAACCCTGCTCTTCTAGCAAACTCCAGAGACACAAAAGAATAAGTAGCCCCTGAATCAAACAGAAAAAAGCATCATGCGAATCGACTAGAAGAGTACCTGTCACCACGTTAGGACGGCCCATATGTTAGAAATATACCCTAGAGGCAATCATAGAGATGATGATATTTCATTATGTTCATGTTTTTGATAATATGGTATCGTGTTCCTTGAATGAATCATTTGTTATAGATCAATAAGTATATGACTTATTGGTGGAACTCTTTAACTTATATGATGTCATTCTAAATGTATCCCTGGTCGGAGGTCACTGGTCGGAACACCAGTGACTCTATGACTAGCACATGTATTGATTGATGACCTTGTTTCACCGGTCATGGATATGGAGATATCGAATCAATAATGTGAGCACATGTTAGAGAACATGGTGTTGGATAGACCCATCATTGAGACACTATTGAGATTGTTATGAATCTTTGTGTCATTAGTTGGTCTCAAGTAATGATGACGTATAATCATTAAACCTGAGATCAGCATGGTTTCCTACATGTGTAATAGCACTCTTAGGGGTTACCAAACGCTACTCCGTAACTGGGTAGTTATAAAGGTAGCTTTCGGGTATGCTATGAAACATGCGGAGGAATGTGACTGGTTGAGATGAGATTTGCCCCTCCTAACATAACAGGAGAGATGTCTCTGGAGCCCTCGTGGTGATCGGATAAAGAAAGTGCATGGCCATGCCACTAGTGGTCGAAGTGTCGACCACATGATGTTATCCGACACTCGATCGAGAAAGTATTGAACAGTCCATGGTTGACATATTATCTCACCTGGAGTTCAACCAGACATCATGAGGCAAAAGGAGAATGCATGAGTAGGTCGCTTAGCTTGATCAATTACAGACTAGTCGTATGGAGATACGTGCTGGTCGTAGACTGGTCAAACGTAATCACAGAATGGTAAGAACCTGGTCGTAAGGAGTTACGAACTAGTCGTGACCAATTACAACCTGGTCGTATAGAGATACGAACTGATCGTAAGTGATGAGGACATAATCATATATCATATTACATCAAGGTTCGTCCGATTTATTCTATGTGTCTTTGGGAATCGTTCTGTGCTGCTAGGTACCGCTGACGACTAGCGGTCGGAAAAGGGTTTCCGAGTCATAACCGTTTACACATGAACCTGTGGGGTCACACACTTAAAGGGCAAGGATCTGTTTTGGATGGTGATCCTTGAGTTCCTAATGGGCCTCCAGGTCGAGACCCATCATGGATGCCTATATAAAGAGGGGCGGAGGCATGGGGTGGAAAGAGGAGAGGATGATCTTTGGAAGAGCTCCTGAAACCCTAATAGCCACGCCTTCTCAACCACGCTGCCGGTGCTAGCACTCCAGTGCGTGGTGATCTTGCCCCGTACGTGTGGATACCTTGTAGGTGTTGTTGCGAAGCATCAGCACTAGGACGATCCGCGACTTGTGTTGATCACTAGAGACGGAGAAGAAGTCGCGTGGTGGGTACGACGACTCAGAGGAGCAGGCGCGTGACGAGTACGACTACTCGAAGGAGGAAACGCGTCGTGAGTACGACTACGACCGCATCAACTCGCTACAACGACTCTACTTCCGCTACGAGTCGGCGCGTCTAGCGGTAATTTCGTGATCTATTACTTGCGGTGGTTCCTTGGTTGTGCGGTAAATTTTTGTTTGTGCTATCGTAGCATTGCCGCGTATCCCAACACCATAGTCTTAGGGGTGGGCATGGCGTTGACTCCCGATGGTGCAGGAGTAGAAGATGCACCAACACTCGGTGAAGGATAACCAGGAACTGCTGTGGGAGGAATAAACGATGGCGGTGCAGATGGTACGGGATTCCAGTAAAACCCCGCAGGATGTGTCGGAGTAAAAGCTATAGGAGGAACCCACCCTGGAGGAAACTGGCGGGAACGGGGTCCCGATCTTCCAACAGTTACGGATATGTTCGACGGTGGAGGCGCGACACAATCGATCCGGCTTCCGAACGACACGTTCCAACCCCGCAATCGCAGCACCACGTCTCCTCAGTTATCAACCGTGCGCCGCCGGCTGACCTTGCCAAGAAGGCTAATCTCGCCGCGAATCGGAGAACACAAGCAAGAACAAGGAAGAACACAACCAAATTGCGATATATTGATGAAGCACTCGAAAATTGGGGTTTCACAAACCGATGACGGCGAAACTGTTCAAAGACAGAATTAATCTAAGCAAAACCCCTGGACGCGTCCTTAATGGACTCCAACACGATACAAAGCCAAACGGCCCAAAAGACGGTGTCGCAAAGACCGACAGATTCTGGACGTCCACTTGTTTCGATGATTCCCGCTGACTCAGAAGGAATTTTGATATGAGACCAGAGCCATTGGAAAGGTTATCTTCTCAGCTTTCCATACATATGTGGGACGTCCAAAACGGAGTCGGATGCGATCTGGCGCCCATTTTAGTGCGGCCTGGTCCTGGACTCCGAATTGGATTCGAAGTCGGCTTGAGTTGGACATCCAACATGATTCGACCACCCTTGCTGGACTCGTGCGCCTCGTAGCCCTTCTCCAAGTACTTCTTGATCCTCTCCATGGTTCCTAATCATAATTAAATCATTAGGTAGTAATCGATTCTCAAATGAACAAAAAGAAGTACTTAGGAACGAGCTCACATGTAAATTCAATTGTCGGGCGCGGGCTCTAGTGATTGGTCCTTGAATATCAAGTGGAGGAGTGTTGTGTATATCCAAAGAAGTGATGTCCTCATCATCCTCCCCCTCTTGAAGCGGAGTTGTCCTCAACTCGTCTCATCTTCTTCTCCCAAGCATGGCTTCAAATCAAATGTTAAAGGTGGGACTAACCCCAAACTCGGGAGGCAACTCAAGTTTATATGCATTATCATTTATCTTCTCAAGTATCTTAAAAGGACCAAGACTCTAGGCATCAATTTTGACTTTCTTAACTCAGAAATCTATCCTTTCGCAAGTGCAACCAAACAAAATCGCCTTGGTTCAAGTTTAACTTCCTTTCTACTTTTACTACCAAGAATCCTATATTTTCATTCATCTTTTCAATGTTTGCCTTAGTAGTCTCATGCATTTTGAGAATAAAATCAGACGCTCCTTAGCATCATTATGAACTCTCTCACTAGTAGGCAAAGGTAAAATATCAATAGGGGCACGGGATTGAATCCATACACTACCGAAAAGGACTTACCTTGGTGGTGGAGTGTTCCGCTCGATTATATGCGAATTCAACATGCGGCAAACACTCTTCCCATAGCTTCAAATTGTTCTTCAAAATAGCTCTCAACATGGTAGACAATGTGCGGTTCACCACCTCGGTTTGGCCATCGGTTTGTGGGTGACATGTGGTAGAGAACAACAACTTTGTGCCCAACTTGTTCCATAGAGTACGCCAAAAGTGACTCAAGAACTTGGCATCACGATCCAAACAATAGTAGAAGGCATACCATGCAAACGAACTATCTCTTTGAAAAAGAGGTCGACAATATGAACGGCATCATCGGTTTTATGACATGGGATGAAGTGAGCCATCTTAGAAAAACGATCCACAACAACAAAATGCTATCCCTCCCCTCTTAGTCACGGGCAACCCTAAAACAAAGTCCATAGAAATATCTTCCCACGGAATCGAAGGAACAGGAGTGGCATATATAAACCATGTGGATTCAAGCGAGACTTAGCTTTTGACATGTAGTGCAATGAGCCACAAACCGCTTCAACATCTCGCCTCATCTTTGGCCAAAAGAAATGTGTGGTCGAACGCCCTCCGCCTTCTTAGCACCAAAATGACCCATCAAACCGCCTCCATGCGCTTCTCGCAACAACAAAAGACGAACGGATCCAGCTGGAATGCATAGGCGGTTAGCTCAAACAAAACCCATCATTGATCACGAATTTATTCCATGCTTGACCTTCTTTACAATGCAACAACACATCCTTAAAATCAAGCATCAAAAGCATATTGTTCTTTAATAGTTTCAAGACCAAAATGCGACAATCAAGTTGAGACAACATGGTATAGCGTCGAGACAAAGCATCAAGAATCACATTATCCTTCCCTTTCTTGTGTTTAATGACATAAGGAAAAGATTCAATAAATTCAACCCACTTAGCATGTCTACGATTCAAATTGGTTTGACTACGAATATGCTTAAGTGATTCATGATCTAATGAATGACAAATTCTTTAGGCCATAAATAGTGTTGCCACGCCTCTAAAGAACGAACAAGTGCATACAATTCTTTATCACGTGGAATAATTAAGAACAGACCATTCAATTTTTCGCTAAAGTAGGCAGCAGTTTGCCTCCTTGCATCAACACACCACCAATACCAATTCCGCTAGCATCACATTCGAGTTCAAAAGTCTTACCAAAATCCGGAAGTTGGAGCAATGGTGCGTCGTAAGCTTGTCCTTCAAAAGATTAAAGGACTCCTCTTGTGATGGTCCCCAATGGAACACAACTCCTTCTTTGTCAACTCAATCAACGGTGTCGCAATGGTGCTGAATTCTTTGACAAAGCGGCGATAAAATCTGCAAGGCCAAGAAAACTCCAAGACTTGGGAGACTGGTGGGCGTGGGCCAACTCCATATCGCCTCCACCTTGGCTCTATCAACCTCAATTCCTGTGGAGTCACAACATAGCCAAGAAAAGAGACTCGATCCGTGCAAAGGTGCACTTCTCAAGGTTACCAAACAAGCGTGCATCTCTTAAAGCATTAAAAACGAAGACGTAAGTGAGTCGAATGTGCATCCATGGACTTACTATAAATCAAGATATCATCAAAGTAAGCGACCACAAATTTGCCAATGAAAGGACGTAAAACCTCATTCATTAATCTCATGAAAGTGCTAGGTGCATTAGTTAAACCAAAAGGCATGACTAACCACTCATACAAGCTAACTTAGTTTTAAAAGCGCTTTCCATTCATCTCCAAGTTTCATTCTTATTTGGTGGTATCCACTACGCAAGTCAATCTTTGTGAAAATTATAGCACCACACAACTCATCAAGCATGTCGTCTAGCCTAGGAATAGGATGACGATACCAGATAGTAATGTTGTTAATGGCTCTACAATCTACACACATACGCCAAGAACCATCTTTTTGGGAACCAAAAGAACAGAACAAAGACAAGGACTAAGGCTCACGTGACGTACCCACGGTCCAAAAGGTCTTGGACTTGGCGCTGAATCTCCTTAGTCTCTTGGGATTGGTCCCAGACGCAGACGGTTTGGCAAGCTCGCCCAGAATCAAATCAATCTGTGCTCAATCCCTCGAATGGGTGGAAGTCCCGAGGTATCTCATCGGGAAAACATCTCAAACTCCGCAAAAGGTTAGTGCGAGAGCAGGCAAAGTGCAAGGCATATTATCAAGAGAAAATAAAGCATCTTTGCACACAAAAGCATAGCATGTATCATTAGCATCATCAATTGCAAAGAAGGTCTCGATTTTGTGGCAAGCATAATGCAATTTTTCAAATGGGTTACTTGCTGTTTTCAGATTTATCATGTTCCTTTGGATCATTAGTAGCAGCAGCTCTCGCCCTATCGGCCTCTATAATCTCAGCTGGGGTCAAAGGCAGTAAAGTAACTTTCTTTCCCTTATGCATAAAAGTGTATGTGTTACTACTACCATGGTGTAAAGCATCATTATCAAATTCCCAAGGTCGACCCAATAAAAGAGAGCATGCTTGCATGGGCACCACATCACAATCAACATGATCAACATAAGCACCAATGGAAAAATGTACTCGGCATGTTTGCGTTACCTTAGCTTTTCCGAGTCATTTAACCATTGAATATGGTATGAATGTGGATGCGGTCGCGTGGTCAAGCCAAGCTTCTTGACCAAGTCAGAACTCACCAAGTTGTTGCAACTTCCTCCATCAATGATGACACGTGCACGCCGGTTCTTGATCGCAAAGAAGGTCTGAAACAAATTATGACGTTGAAGTTTATCAGGTTGTTGTACCTGCGTGCTGAGGACTCGCTGCACAATGATGCTCCGTAGCGTCGCTGTGGACGCCCCACCAAGGATGAGGTCGTCATCACCACCGCCATTGTCGTTCGAGGCAGCAGCAACATCATCATCCTCCTCGACATCCGAAGTGCTGATGTAGCCTCCATCTTCTGTGGCGATGTATGCCCGTTGGCTAGGGCAATTCTTCTGCACATGACCAAGCCCATGGCAGCGGTGGCACTGAATGCCGGAGGAGCGGCCCGTTGAAGCCACTGAAGAAGAACTCTTGGCTTGTCCCTGCAAAGAATTTTTTGAAGAATCTACAAGGCGTGTCGTGGAAGGTGGCTTCGGTGGCGCTGCTGCCATCTTGTTCACAGGTGGTGGAGGAGAACGAAAACTCGAAGAAGAATTGGGCAGTTCCGTTGATGTAGTCGTCGCGGGGTGTAGAAGGGTCGCCGGTGCGTGCCTTAGTTGATTACGTGCGTCCTCGCAATTCTTTTCTCGCAAGCATAGCAAGGTGGAACAAGCGGTTGTGATGAGTAAATTCTTTATAATCAACAATGTCCTGAATTTCACGCCGTAACCCCCCGTAGAAACGACAAATCTTATCCTCCGTGTCCTCAACAACTCCACAACGCACCATACCCTTTTGAAGCTCAGCATAATAGTCTTGAACAGAACTATCACCTTGTTCTAAGCGCTGCAATTTTTTCTCAATTCCAGTTTATATGAGGAGGAACAAAGCGATTACGCATAGCTTCTTTTAAGCGCTCCCATGTATCGAGTTGTAGCGCATGGTACTTAGTTCATTCCACCGGATAATAGCAAAGTCCTTAAACTCACTAGTAGCTTGTCTAACTCTATGTTGCTCGGGAACTAAATGAGAGTTAAACTTACGCTCACCGTCATCTCCCAATCTAGATATATTTGACATCATAAAGACCGAGAAAAAGATGGAATGGTAAACTTGACTTTAGCAAAAGGATCGTCGTTACCATGACGGTTCTGGTTATTACCTCCCATACCATGTCGGTTTTGCTGAAGACGCCGACGTAGTCGTGCATCTTGTGTCGCCCGATCAATGCGCCATCTCAGATCATGCGGTGTGTCATCATCATGATGATGGCCGTCATTGGCAGTGGCGGCGTGCCTCCAATGTGTCTGTCAGGCCGGTGAGGTCACCAACCGCCGCTCCACCGCTCAATGCCTTCCGTGGTGTTCAAGCGGGTAATGGCGGCGACGATGGTGTCCAATCTCGCCGAGATCGGTGAGTGAAGCGTTTTGTTTAGCGAGCGCGACTTGTGGTGGCGCGACTAACACACTCATTGAAATCGGCCGGTGTCCGTCCTCTTCGTTTCTGCCATGGTTAGTGGAAATCGGGGAAAACAAAAGGATGATCCTATCAACTACAAAGGAAGGGAGTGGAAACCGCAAAGGAAGTGGCTTACCAAGCTCTTACAAGTGTGCTTACCAAGCGTGGGTGGTACAACCGTTGGTGGTTCGTGATACCTTGTTGGCGTGGAGTACGATTGCAAGGTCAAAGCGTGCTATCCGAGTTGATATATGGAGTTTGGAAGGCCAAATATGTCGATGGAACACAAATCAATAATGAGATAGTAATCTGAATAAATGTCCAAAGTATGGTCCTAGTTCTTTGGTCTAAATGTGTCCTATAACTTGGTATGATATGAAGAACAAGGAGTCAAGAATGTAATAATGAAGCAAAGACAAAGAACAAAGATGGCGTGCACCGAGAAATTTAATTCAAAGACAAACACAACACAAATGAGGCTCTACCACCTAGAAGCGTGCTCACACGTTTTTGTTTTCTTCTTCTTTTTTTTTTTTTTTTTTTTTGGCCACGGATGGCACTCGCAAAGACTATCGTAGGTGCGAAATTTTTATTTTTTTATTTTTTTGTATTTTTTCGCAGCGAGCACGTGAATAGGAAACACACAAAGTTTCACGTCAATCGATATAAGGTGTGGCCTCAGAAAATGATGAATGTGCTAAAAATCGGTGATGAAATTTGAGCTCGAGTACTACACTTTCCAGGCCGAATTTGGGCAAGATAAATTCGTCGAAACCGACTTCGTCTGTTTGATTCGGATGTAAAATTTAATTTCACCCAACTTGAAAAAAAAAATCGCCTGATTTCGAGTCCGTATGAGAAAGTTATGGCCGTTTGAAGTAAGGTCTTCGAGTTATGGTTTGTGTGGAGGCCAAACGAAAATCAGGCGAGTAAATTGGTTGAATTGGGGCGGAAGCTCGGGAAAGGTGGGTGATGGTTCTGGGAGATCACGAGATGCGATGGGTGACTCAAACAGAGGGTGGGATATGGGTGGGAAAACAAAATTGACGGCTAGGGTTTGTATGAAAGGTAGCGGAAGCAAAACAACCCGAAACAAAACACGATCTAAACCAGCAACACGACTCGACTAAGGACACAAACTCAACACTACGGACTCTGGAATCAAATTGTGCAAAAGGCTAAACACGGTCTAGGACAGGAAACAACCTATGACTACAATTTTTTTTTTTTGGGCTTTTTCTTGGACTCTAGGATGAAATCGAAAACAACAAGATGGGTAAACTTGAACCTGGAGGAACACCTGAAGCTCTGATTACCACTTGACGGGAACGGGGTCCCGATCTTCCAACAGGTTCTGGATATGTTCGATTTGGTGGAGGCGCGACACAAATCGATCCGGCTTCCGAACGACACGTTCCGAACCCCGCAATCGCAGCACCACGTCTCCTCAGGTTATCAACCGTGCGCTGCCCGGTTGACCTTGCCAAGAAGGCTAATCCTCGCCTGCGAATCGGAGAACACAAGCAAGAACAAGGAAGAACACAACCAAATTGCAGATATATTGATGAAGCACTCGAAAATTGGGGTTTCACAAACCGATGACTAAACTGTTCAAAGACAGAATTAATCTAAGCAAAACCCGACCCTAATGGTGGGGTGGCGGCTGTATATAAAGGAGTAAAGGCGTGCAAAACCCCGGACGCGTCCTTAATGGACTCCAACACGATACAAAGCCAAACGGCCCAAAAGACGGTGTCGCAGCACGACAGATTCTGGACGTCCACTTGTTTCGATGATTCCCGTTGACTCAGAAGGAATTTTGATATGAGACCAGAGCCATTGGAAAGGTTATCTTCTCAGCTTTCCATACATATGTGGGACGTCCAAAACGGAGTCCGGATGCGATCTGGCGCCCATTTTAGTGCGGTTTGGTCCTGGACTCCGAATTGGATTCGAAGTCGGCTTGAGTTGGACATCCAACATGATTCGACCACCCTTGCTGGACTCGTGTATACCGTAGCCCTTCTCCAAGTACTTCTTGATCCTCTCCATGGTTCCTAATCATAATTAAATCATTAGGTAGTAATCGATTCTCAAATGAACAAAAAGAAGTACTTAGGAACGAGCTCACATGTAAATTCAATTGTCGGGCGCGGGCTCTAGTGATTGGTCCTTGAATATCAAGTGGAGGAGTGTTGTGTATATCCAAAGAAGTGATGTCCTCATCAGAAACTGTGGCGTAGAAACTACTGCTAGGTCCTGAACCGAACCCCGAGGAACACTGTCAGAAGATGCTGCTGGGACTGACTCCCATCTGATGATGCTCGCTGGGTTCTGTTTGCACACTGACGACTTGTGGCCCTCCCGACCACACTGACGGCATGTCCCCTTGAAGGAACATTTGGAAGCTCGATGTCCCTCACCACACCGGAAATACTTCATACCCTAACCTGGAACAGGGCACATCGGTGGGGTGGAAGACGAAGAACGTGGCGCTGAAGAGGAAGATTGCCACTGCTGCACAGGCCGAGAGTACTGGCCCTCGTGAAACCTCTTGGGAGCAGGTCGTTGGAAAGACCCACCTTCCCCGCCAAAACTCCGCTTCTGACCACTGCCAGAACCACCGGTGACAACAGGGCCACCAGCACCCTGCCTCTGCAAAGAGGGATCTTTCTCCAGTTCCATCCCTTTGGCCTGCTCGACCACCGAGCTGAAGTCACACAGTCCTGTCGCCCCCAGAATTTGGCGATACTCTTGGCTGAGGCCCCGTCGGAACCTCTTAGCCTTCTATCGATCATCTTTCGCAACCGCTGGTACAAAGCGCACCAGATTATTGAACCGAGCCTCATACTCGGATACTATCATCTTCCCTTGCACAAACGTTAGCAGCGATTGCTCCATCTTCTCAATGAAGGAATCTGGATAGAACTTTGCTCTGAAGTGCTCCACAAATAACTCCCAAGTGGCTGGCCCATGAACGGGGGTCCTAGCAGACAACAACCCTTCCCACCATATGTTAGCCTGGCCTTTCAACTGAAAGGCTATGAACCGCGCCTTCTGCGCAGAAGTCATCTCTAGAGCCCCAAACTGTCTCTCCATGTACCTCAGCCAATCAGCAGCCAGAACTGGAGTACCCACTCCATCGAAGGTGTCCAGGCGAAGCGACATCCACTCACGGAGACTCATCTTAGTCTCGGGTGGAACCGCTACAGCAACGGGTTCTGCCGCAGGTACCGCGGCTGCAGGAAATGCCACCTGCAATTGCTGGCGGAGTTGCTGGTTCTCTCTTAGGAGATTCTGAATGAGGTCTGCTGACGCGGTCGAAGGCTCAACGACCGGAGGCGCAGCTGAGGCAATCTCCTCAGTAGCAGCACCAGCCAACCCTTCAGACGAAGACGAAGAAACAGCCGGACCACGTCCACGACCACGACCATGGATCGGTGGGCGACCATGGCCACGGCCTCTACCTCTTGCCATCTAAGAACATCACAACAAACAAAACCAAACATTTAACTTAACAGGAATGGAAGTACGAAGCAATTCATCATCAGAGTAATAAGTTAAAAATATCAATGGAAATGCGGAAATAATGAATTACCAAAACTCTCCTACTGTGCACAGTGTGTCAATTTAATATATTTTTTTGTATTACCCACGGACCTAAAGCCCGCTCTGATACCAACTGTAACACCCTGGCTATTCGGAAGCCAAGATGTCACTCAAATTTAATCAAAGCACTAGGAACCGAACAGAAAAACACAATTAGAATTGATTCTATAACAATAATTTATACGAAGCTAACAATAAATAACAATTCCAAGTAAAAGATAGGAAAAACATTTAAAACATGAGTGCAAGGTAACCAAAACCAAGTTGGTTTATTACAATTCAACAATTATCAAATAGTGGCCATGAAACAGAAATATCAATGAATTCTGATTTATTAGAAGTGGTGTGCATCGTGCTGGACTAATCCCTCCCAAGACTTATCTTCCTCATCATTTACCTAAATTAAACAACAAAGCAATGATGAGCCAAAAACTCAGCAAGCACAATACATACAAGTTCAAGTGAAGTAGACAAGTCATTCATAACCGAAGTATGTACAATTCTCAAAACATCTACCTGAATGATTGGAATGACGTATGCATTGAAAGAATGGACTGCTCAACGCTTTATATACAGATAACGAGTGATACACCCGTCGGTGTTCACTTAAGCCCGTACTTAACAAAGTCCGGGGACCCAAATACCGTATGAAGAACGTTTCATACGGGTGTCCAGATTACCCACGTTGGAGTGGTGGGACTTACATGCCCATACTGGAATTGATGGGTCTTTTGATTTCCACTCCCGTGGTCACAACGAAAACATGGCTTGAATAGAATGGATGACATGAAATGAACTTTTATCAAATGAAAATGAAGAATAACACTCAGCATATGAATATGACTCGCAAGTCTAGCATTACATCCACGTTTAATCATCAATATTCAATAGAATCAAATAAGGTACTTGCCTGCCACGCTGTAACGTGCTAGGAGGCAACGAAGGTGCTCCTCCGCTCACCTCTTCACCGCCTACACAAATATGTATTCGCAATAAGGATAACAAGGTATGACATAGCTGCAGTGCCCTACCATAATCCCCTAACTTTCCCACACAATCAACGGTTTCAAATTGAGAATTAACCTATTCAGCCACCTGACAACCCTACTGGACAGCAATACGAGAAAAATCATCATTAAAGATCTGTAACTCGGAATGACATGAAACTAGTGCTCAATGAATCTTAACGAACCAGGCTACGAAACTCAAGTTGACAAGATTCACTAAATCTGCCAAAACAATCGGCTAACTAGCAGTTGAAAACGTATGACAGACATCTGTCCTGACAATCGATCAGCAGCAAAGAACATGTCATATCTTTCACTCTACAGATCCAATGGAGGTATTCTTTATCAATCTGGAAAGATTATTAAAAATTCTACAATAACCTAAATTAGTGGAGGTCCTGAATCTTACATTAACTAGGTCAAAATTAAGGAACAAACAGACAGTTCTTCCTCGTGAGACAAACAGAACAACGCGTAAACAATAATTCATATCTCCTAAACCGTAAGGCAGAATCTCGGGATCTCGGAGGCTATGGAAAGATAAAAACTAGGGGTAAAAAACTCTAGGAGACAAAAATAGCAGATTCTACATCTATGACACTGAAATTGGGCGCACAACCTACTGTACAGATTGGATCTAATAATGAGAGACAAAACGATCCAACTAATCGAATCGAATTCTCATCTCTTATGAATCAAACAGCAAGGGGAAGCCATTGTTACCCTTGTAGACCCGTAGAAAGACGTTGACCGACCTCCCGAAGTACTCCCCCTCTTCTCCTTCTTCCCCTCTTCGATGGCCGGCCAACAACGAGGACGACGATCGGCTGGTGACGATGGCGGGAGGAGGCGGCTTCGGAGGAGATCTTGGGGAGCAACACCGGAGCTAGCACCACAGGAGGGAGATGGCACCAAGGAGCGGAAAGGGGCGCCGGTTGGAGGAGGAGGAGGGTGGCGGCTATGGGGGGGGAGTGGAGGAAGTGGGGGACGGCTAGGGTTGGCGGCGCCCCCCTCCTCTTGGCCGGCCTCCCCTAATGGGCCACCTGGGTCATGGCCCGTGGCCCAGGTTGGCGATAAAATGCCGAAAACCCCCTCTCTAAACCAGAATTTCTAGTTCTTTCAATGACTTTTCTTTCCCGACATCTTTTCAATTCACCCGATTCAAATCCAGGGTATTACACCATGTGTCATAGACATGGCTTACCCAAATAGTGCGTGGACCAATGGTTCACCAAATAGTGTAATGGTCCATGGACCCTGGTGTTGTTTACTGTGTAAATCGGGCCCATGTGTCATAGACTTAAATGAATCTCATGATTTTAATGAACATGGATTTTTGCTCGTGGGGCCCACATATCAGCGGAACTAGCAGAATAAAACTCTGCTCTAATGAATGCTTAACCCTAATGACCAGGATTTTGCCTAATTAGAGCACATGCTACAGTGTTTTTCGAGTTTCAACCGCAGGGGAGCTCGCCTACAATGTTGCCCCGGTGTATTGCCGACGATGTGGTCCTCGGTGGGGCGAATGGAGGCCAAAAATGGAAACCTATGGCTCATACGCACCTTCCAGTGCCGGTGGCGAGCTTCACGGCGACGTGTAGCGGTGGCGCGCCGAAGATGGGTGGCAGTGAGCTATGGCTACATGTGCATGCAATGACTTGGCTACGCAATGAGCAAATACATGCATGCATGTGCGTCTAGGGGTAACTAGGGACCTATCGGAAGGATGGAGAGGTCCGGTGGAGACTTGCCGATGGTAATGGCTGCGGCAGCGCTGGGGTCCCTCGTGGAGAAGACGACCTGGAGACAGAGAAGGGAATTGAGTGGTTGGGATAGCTCAAGAGAGATCACAAGATGGTGTCAAAGCAAGAAATCAAGGAATTGCTTACCACGCCAGAGATGGGTACGAAGATAGGGCTTGCTGCCGGAAAAGGGGAAACTTCGGGATTCACGAGCTCCTGTGAAGAATTAGGGAAATGAGTAGAGGGGAAGTGCATGTGCTGCTCAAGAACACATGCTGACGCATAGAGACGAGGAAAAAGCTCACCGTGGACAAAGAAGACACGCTAGCGCAACTTCGGTCATGCTTCGACGTCGAAGAAGACACCTTCGTGTTCCAAGAGCTACAAGTGAAAAGAAGGGCTATGATTAGCTGGGATGGAGGTGGCGAAGAACGGTGAAGACGAGGGATGCTGTGGAAGGAAGCTTACCAAAGTGGATTGCGTGAGAGAGCTTCCTTCTCCTCAACGGCCGAGATGAGAAGTGAGAAGATAGGTGGACATGGAGGCAGTTTTAACTCAGGCAATGGACGGGAAAGACAACGTCGTGAACTGGCGATGCTCTGTGGTTGGTTGAGGAGGGTGGTGGGATCACAGCATTGATGTGCGTGGATGACGCAGCTGGCTGGCAGCGCCGCGTGGCGAGCTAGCTCTCGCGCCATGAAAGCGTGAGGAAAAGACGGGGTGACCGGTGGGGTGGGGCATCGATCAAAAAGCAGCGATTGGACACTGGCTCCATTGGTTGGTTTAGGCGGTTGAGTCGAGTCAGCTCGGTTGGATTCGGTCGCACTGGTTCAATAGGGTTTGGGTTCGAGTCCATCCAACAGTGTTGACTGATTTAAAAATCAAACTCTCCACTTAGACCGGCGTTAAAAATAGAAAATAAATTTATAAAATTCTAAAATTTTGTACAGGTGATCCTGAGGTGACCTAGTACACATAAAAATTTTGTACACCCATTGTTCATATTTTAATTGCTTGTTTTTCACTCATTTATCGTAGGGCTTTTATAATTGGGATTTGAATTTTCTCAATGTGGATTTGGTTTCATAAAATTTGGGAAAATTCATATTTATTATTCATGATAAATATTTTAATGTTTAAATTATTTATTTCTCAAAGGTCACCCCAAGCATTTATTTATGAATTGGTTTGTAGCTTCGAATTGAGTTATAAGTTTTACTTTGTTTTGAAAAATTTCATTTGCAAAATTTTGTGCAAATGCTTCAGAAATCTTATGGGTTCTCAAAAGTTTTAAAAAGTTCACATTTTTATACATTTGAAATACAAACCCATATTGGGATGTTACATGTAGGTACAGAATGTACGAGAATTGTACCCGTCACCATATCAGGCAACGCATCAGCCTCCTTAGCCGTTGTGTGGTTCAGATGGCCGCATCCGATGCCCAGCACCTGCTTGGGCTCTTGCTATCCCCTGGACCTCGAGCGACGCCCTGGGGTCACTGCTGGACTCCAATAGGTTGAGGTTGAGGCGCTGGAAACTTCTTCTATGGGCACACATTGGCATATGGTTATATTGCTGAACTGCTACTGGTTGAGGGTGAGGAGCTGGTGCTTGAAACATCTGAGGTGGTGGTGCTGAATGACGAGCATTCGATGGCTGCCAGACATGAAGTCTTGGTTGAGCGCTGCTTGCTGATTTCTGCGCAAGCCATTTGTGATTGCGGCTTTCCATGACCGTCCGGGTGCTATCTTTGACTCGGATCACCTTGTTGATCAAGGTCCAAAATTTGGGGATGTCGTGGGTAACGAGTGACCACTTCATCTCATCACTGATCTTTCTCGCTTCATTTGGTATCTCGGACGCAGCATAGAGTGCGAGATAGTTGAAGCGGTGCAGGAACTCCATCATGATCCGGTTCCCTTACCTGAGTTTGTAGAACTCCCGCCTCTTGATATCCATAAGTCCCAAAGGGATATGGGCATCGCGGAAAGCTTCCTTGAAGGTGTCCCATGAGATGGTCGGGCCTTTAGGAATGAAGATCTGATGGTTTTCCCACCATGCTGCTGCTGCTCCTTGTTACTGATAAGATGCATAGAGAACCTTTTCTTCATCATTGCATTGGGCAATGACCAAATTGATCTGTACTGTACGGAGCCAATCATCAGCGTCGAGATGGTCGGCAGTTGGTGCAAAGGTGGGTGGCCAAGTTCGCAGGTCGGTAGCTGGTGAAAAGGTGGGTGGCCGAGTTCGCATGAACTCACCGATCCTGGATGACGATTGGTTGATGGCAGCTCTGTTTCTTCCGGTAGCAGTGCTGAGGGTAGCGGTGTTCTGCACTAACTGTTGGAGATCATGGCGAGCACTTGCGCCATGGTGGGTGGTGACGGCAGAACTTTTGGTTCTTCAGTGATGGTAGCCCGAATTGCCCAACTGACGTTGCTGAAGGAGGATGCACTGGGTTGGGTTCCGAAGGGTACGAACCTCACTTCTTGGTTGTTTCCCAGAGGTGGCTCCTATTGCCATGGTGAGTGAACCAGCAGCGGCCACCCAGCATCGTGATCGATAAACAACGAGTAAACAATCGTCCACAAGATAAGGGGGAATAAGCACAAGTTGAGTGGGTCAGTAAATTTTATCATCCCAATCTAACTTAACTTGATCTAAACTAAAAGCATGCATATTTTCAGATTTAGCGGCAGCACACATGAATTTTGATCATAAGAGACAAATATTGCATGGTGCACATGCCCGTTATTCAATATCACAAAAGAGGGAAAATAGAACAACATAGGTAGCATATTACAAAAAATTTACAGCAAGGACGCACATAAACTTAAGCCTACAAAATGTCCAAATCACTCACGCTAAGACCTACAGGTGAGCTCTAGACTATCTACTGTAGTCTAGACAGCGAAGTTGCGCTAGGCGGCTGCTAAGGAATCTGGCGCAGCGGAGGGTGGAGTACTCTAGTGCTTGGTCTCCTCATGTCCAGCGTGATCATGGTAGTAGCACTGCACCATCCGTGAGGGCTCCTCTGTCCTGGAGGCAATGGCCATCACCTGACGGTGGTGTCGACTACCGACATGCGGGGATGTCGGGTATAGGACTGGAGATGGATGATGGGCTGTGGCAATTCCTCGGTGGGCACTAGTACGACATCGTCCCCGTATAGTAGCTCCCGGGATAAGAAGCCCTGGGCCACCATGTGTAACATCCCAATTTTCAGGGGTTTTATAATTTTCAAAATAAAAATAACCATTTTGTTTTGCTGAATTGCTAAAGTAGAACTTGAAATTTTGGAATTTGAAAACAATTTAATTTGAATAAATCAAACTTTAACTAATTCAAAATTTAGTTTATTTTGAGTTTATTTGAGTTCTTTGATATTTAAGATCCCTTTTTTCCTGTTTGTTCCAAATTCCCATCGTCCTGTTCCTTTTCCCTGTGCGACGAGCCGCTCCATCCTCTTGGTTTTGACCATCCTCTCGGTTTCAACCATCGTCTTGGTTTCGACATCCTCTTGGTTTTGACCATCCTTTCGGTTTCGACCATCCTCTTGGTTTCGACTATCCTTTCAGTTTTGACCATCCTTTCGGTTTCGACCATCCTCTCGGTTTCAACCATCCTCTTGGTTGGACCATCCTCTTGGTTTTGACCATCCTCTTGGTTTCGACTTTCGACCATCCTCTTGGTTTCGACCATCCCCTTAGTTTCAACCATACCCTTGGTTTTGACCATCCTTTTAGTTTTGACCATCCTCTTGGCTTCGACTATCCTCTTGGTTTCGACTATCCTTTCGGTTTCGATCAACCTTTCGATTTCGACCAACCTTTCGATTTCGACTATCCTCTTGGTTTTGACCATACTCTCGGTTTTGACCATCCCTTCGGTTTCGACCATCCTCTTCATTTTGACCATGCTTTCAGTTTCGACCATCCTCTTGGTTTCGACCACCCTTTGGGTTTTGACTGGCATCTTGGCTTGGACCAGCCTTTCGGTTTGGACTAGCCTCTTGGTCCCGACCAGCCTTTCAGTCTCGACCAGCACCACTTGTCAGCCCCTACTCACCTTCTGTTTTCTCCCTCTTTTTCCTCAGCGACGTGCGCATTAAATGCCATTGTCTCCACCGCGCCGCCACAACGTGCACATTAAATGTCGTCGTCTCTGCCGCACCACTGCGAATCCCACCGCTCCATCTTATCGCCCAGTCCCTCCCTTCCTATATAAATGGAGCACTAGGGAGCCCTCGCCCTCCTCTTGCATTCCCATGAGCTCTCCCTCTCTCTCTCTCACCCTCGTTTCACCGTGCTTCGAGTTTCGCTGCAACCATGGAAGCCTCTCTGGTGACGTGCTCATCGCCATCGGCTTCGCAAGCCCATCGCCTACCTCGTGCTCCCACCTTCCCTTCTTAGCTAAAGGGGCCAGCATCTCCTTCCTCCCCCTTCCTCTCCCCTCTTCCTCCATTTATTTTCCCAAGCGAAGCTCCAACCAAAGCACAACAGCCAGTAGGCTCCATTTCTTCTCCAGTGCAGTTCGGCTCTGAGCTCTACCTCCTTGCTCTCCCTCTCCGGTGATCACTTCTTCATGCCAACTGTGTCACGGTGAGCCCCTTGGCTTCCTCCTCCACCCCTCCGAATTCGCCCCTCTCTCTCGATTTTTTTCTCCGTAATCCTGATTCTCCGACGATAGTCGAACTACCATCCTCCTCGCGTTCTACTGCTGCTATTGATTACCCCAACAACATCGTCCACTCTGTTGAGTTCGCCTCGCGTCGTTCTACTCCGTGCTCCCTTCCTTTTCTCTGGAGCACCGCTGGTTCGTCGGAGCCCCGTGCGCGGCTGACCGTGTACGTCATCGCTAGCACTGCTCTCTAACCCCTCCCTGCTCCATGCTCTGCCAGTGCACTACCTTCCTTCTTTTTTTGTTTGAGCAACTTCCTTGTAGGGGCCCACCAGTCATTTGTTCGAGCAACTCCACTCCCTGACCATCTCTCCCCCACCTCTGGCTTCGCAAGACCGCGTTCTACCCGAGGCTCCCCTTGTCTTCACTGGGAGTTCACCGGAGTGCCCACGCTGTCTTCGGCCACCGCTGCTTCCTCCTTCCCTCCACCTGTAGTCGAACCTCCTTCCGACCACCTGTAGTCAAATCTCCTTCTGAGAGCTCGTTCTCCTTCGTTCGAACTCCGATCTGAGTGATTTAAATTTCTAACTTCATCTAAATTTAGTACCTTTCCTTTGATTCTAGTTTGGTAATCTTTGGATTTTATTTGGAATTATTTTATTTATTTGGCTCTTTTCGCTCGTATATGTAGATTCTGACGTTTCCGAAGAATTCTTGAACCCGACAACGAAGACCAGTCCAGACTTCAACAAAGACTAGTCTTAGACTTCAATAAAGGCAAGTCATGGACCTTTGATCATTTTGTACCTAGTTTATAAAATTATATTGATTTATATCAACTTTATGGCTAGTTGTATAAAAATAGTTTTGTGAATAGTTGAACACCTACTTGACAGTATGACTCCTTGATTAATTGTGAATGACATGTTGACACGTACCCTTCTACACAATAGGTTGGGTAATCTTAGTTGGACATTATTATAATATAAACATGGGTGCATATTATGGTTAGTCATGCTTTAGTTATGCGATGGTCTCTCGATCACATGATTTAATGATGATAAATTTGACTAAACGAACTATGGAATTGTGGCGCAGCCATTGTTTATAAAAGTTGTTGTGCCATGGCATGGGTTTCCATTTGATCGAGTTGAACCAAAAATGATTTCATGCTTAAGTGAATGATCGTGCAATAAAGGGGGTGTAGGAAGCACATTGGGATGATGATGTTTCGCCTGAGTGGTGTCTAAGGACTTAACTTTGCACCATTGATCTGGGCCATATCGTAGAACCACATGTCCAGAATGGGGTGGACCTGGCCGAGTAATTAGCAATGTTTTGGTTTGGTTCTGTTAAGGGTTGATAAGCGGCGTAAGAGGGGGTACAGAATGGCGAAACCTTAGCGAGCAGAACCGAGTTAAAACAGAGCTTTGTAAAGACTTTGTGATAATCTCTTAGTCGCACGCCTTCGGAAGCGAGCAATATATGACATTATAAGATGATTATCTCTTCCGGGTCTTGCTGTACAACCCCTGCAGAGTGTAAAACTATTCGAATAGCTGTGTTCCCAGTTATGGGTAATGCCTGGTGATTTCACACGAGGGGTAGATTTTATCAAAAATATTGGAATAGTCGTTGGTTGGGAAGTGAATGTGTTGTTCACTGGTCGTTGGTTGGGAATTGAACAGGGAGTTCATGAGTTGTTTCAAAGAACTTGATTACTTATGTATTAACCTTTTAAATCAGGCTTTACAATCTACTTATTGTATTTACTATCGATATGGCTTTCTGCAAAATAGCAATAAAGCTATTCTTGTCGAGCCTTGCATGAATACTATTTGCATATTTTTCCTTACAACTTGCTGAGTACTTTATGTACTCACGGCTTTGCGCCATTTGTTGATCAGTCGCCGAAGAAGACCCAGGGAGCAATGAGTTTTACGAGGAGGACTACTTTGAAGTTTATACGAACTAGGTCTCGTCCTCCACTCAATTGCATGTGGGCATGTCAAATGGCCTCTACGAGTTGTTCATTTCCGCTGTAAGTGTGTCTTTTGTCTTTAGCCCTGCGTTGTCGAACCCGAAAACGAAGGATCCTGAATTCTTTGTGTTTCATACACTAGTCTAGGATTGGTAGTGTATACAGTCGAACAAAAGTAATATCACAATCATATCACATATTTATTTAACATAATTCAAAGTTTATTACAAAATGGGGCCTTAGGCCAAATTAAAATAACACAGTCGAAAATAAAGTAGTAGATGAGCCACATGATGCGCCACAGGCAATCGTCTGGGGCCGTAGGCCTAGTCGACCTCACCGTCTTAGTAGAATTCTTCAGCTGAATAAATGTTATTCAGCAAGAGTGAGCACAACTTCTGTGCTTGCAAGTTATACCCAATAAAAGAATATGATGAATGCATAAGTTAACAAGTGAGCCTGATAGGGTACAGTAATATACTGAAATTTATTCGGGCGAATAGGAGAGTATTCAGGAGAAAGTGTTAAATATGGATTACAATTTCCAGTGATCTCAAGGGGGTTTCTGCGAATTTCCGACAACCTGGGCATTGGGCGACGGCCCATGTGGCCCAAGAGGGGGCTGGCCAAAGGGGGGATGACCTTCCCCCAAAAGGCCTAAACGCCCTTCCCCCTTTCCCCCACTTGGAGCCGCCACCCTGCTCCCTGCCATGCGCCACCTTCTCCTTCCCCCTGCGCCAGATTTGTTCGTCAGATTTGGGTAAGTTTCGTACGTTTTCTGATCTGTCCACCTCATAGAAAGTTGTAAACCTTGGTCTTAGATTTCTTTAGGCACTGAGATCATCTGATTTGGAGTTACGGTTTAGGTGATATGGTCATTTTCGTGCGACTGTTCAGGAGAGCTAACGAGATTTGGCAGTTTGCTTGTCTGGCCATTATGAATTAATTAGATGCCGAATCAAAATGGCTACAAAACATGAATGTTGTAGATAATTCAGTAAGGTTTCCAAGTTGATAAAGAACACAATTTTTAGAGTTGGCAATCAAAAGTTATAGAATTTTAACGACGCGCTGTTCTGTCTGTCTGAGATCGGGGGACTGTCGGTTTGTTCCTCGGTTTTGACCTAGTTAGATTCAGATTAAGAACTTCCACCCAACTAGGTTATTGTATACAATTAAATAATATTTTCAAGTTGATAAAGATCACCTCCATTGGATCAGTAGAATGAAAGTTACATCATTTTCTTTATCGCTGTTTCAATTTCGACAGATGTCGGTCGATTGTTTTCAATCTATTTGTTAGCCAACTGTTTTGGCCGAATCAAAGAACCCCGTCAACTAGAGTTTTGTAGCGTTATGCGTTAATTTTCATTGGGCACTAGTTCCAGGTCGTTTCGAGTCGCAGATAATTATTTATGATTTTATTTGTACTGCTGTCCAGTTGGTTTTGCAGATGGCTGGAATGAGTATTGTCCGTTTATATTCGTGGTTTGTGTTGGTTAGTGTGAGGGATAGTGTGGGTCTCCCGTACCTAAGCCATGCCACGTTATTCTTATTTCGGGATCATACTTGTGTAGGCGGCGAGGCATCGCGTGTGGGAACACCTTCGTTGCTTGCTAACGCGTCGCAACGCGAATGGCAAGTACATTGAAATTCTTTACATTGATGAATGATGTGTGTTTGTGTTCATGCTAATATTTCTATTATCCATGTTTTCAATCAAAGATGTTAATTAATATTCATATTCCATTACATGCAATTTCAATGTGTTAAGATATATTGATTTATGTGGAACTCTCGCTGTTGGTTGTTGTGCCGATGAGTCGATGATCCATGTTCATATTCCATGATATAAATTCCGTTCCTATTTGATAATCCATAGGGAAGAAAGTGATAAAATTCATTGCATATGTTCATTCAATTCATGTGTTGTTCATATGCATTCCACGGGAGTGGATTTGTAAAGACCCATCAACTCCAGTATGGGCACGTAAGACCCACCATTCCAATATGGGTAGTTTCGGACACCCGTATGAAACGTTCTTCATACGGTAATTTGGTCCCTGGACTTTGTTAAGTACGGGGTTAAGTGAACACCGATGGGTGTCTCACTCGCTATACTGGTATGAGCATGTGTTAGTCCATTCCTTTCAATGCATCCATTCATTCCATTCATATACATAAGTTTTCAGAGATTAATTCTTAATTCGTAATGTGACTGACTTGTTCATAACCTGGTATGTTCAATTGTTTATTGTACTTGCTGAGTTTCGACTCACCCTTGTTTTTCTGTGTTTATTTAGGTGAGCCTTGTTGATGATAATGTTAATGGGAGGGAGTAGACTAGCACATTCCACACAGTTCATTACATTATATTTTCATTAATGGATTCAACTATGTTAATCTTTGATGAGAGATGAACTGTAATAAGTAATGTTTAGACTTCATGTCATGTCGTTCCATGACTAGTTCCTTGATTATTCACCATTGATGAATTGGTTATTATCACCTCGTTACCATGGTATTGTTGTCTGATTAGAGACATATTGTACCTTATTCGTTACCATGGTATGTTGTATCTTTCGGTAGCATCTTGGCTTCCAAATAGCCAGGGTGTTACAGTTGGTATCAGAGCGGGCTTTAGGCCCGTGGTTCATTCAAACATATTAAATTGACACACCGTGCACACTAGGAAAGGGTTGGGTAAACTGTTGCTTCCGCATTTCAATTGTTGTGACTCGATTAATGAGTCGTTGTTGCATTATTTTGTGCTATGATGTGTTAATCTATGATATGATGTGATATCCTATATCTATGAATTTATTTTATGATTGTCATTAGATGATCCTATATATATATTCATAATTGAATACATTGGTTATGCGTATTGGTAGCGAATGTTGAGCAGTTGAGTTCGTGGTTGTTGTCCTGGGTTTTGCCAGGCTATACCACTGTTCGTGGTATGAAATTAGAGAAGTTCTTACCCCTGTTCCATAAGTTCTGTGTTGAGCATGAGCTCGTTGATGAATTTGTTGTCTTTCTCGAGCTTGTATCTGGTTTATTGGTTGTAGTTTCTTGCAGTTCTTGAATTTCTTTTAAATAGGGGGTTATAATGAAGTGGGCAAGCACTAGTGGGTCTCTGATCGTTCTTTGAAACAATTATTATTTTTTTGATTATTGCGATATTTCTACTCCACGTGAGCGTAGTTAAATTGCAAGATTTATATTTTCAGGAAAGTTCTATTTTACCCCTGTTGAAAAATTTAACTCATTTGTTCGCTTGGAATTTCGGGCATTGGAAGATTTATTTTGTAAGTTCTTTATTAAGTGTGCATCGACCTTGCATATTTCTTTTGGGTTGCTTTAGAAAGTTGTTCTTTTCCTTGATTTCTGAATTTGACAAATTCTTGTCCGGTGGTGGTTGATGAACTTTTCTTGGGTTCATTGTTCATGGTTCATGGTAGTTGATGAGGTTCAATGGGTCTTTAGTGGTTATATGAAACCATTATTGTTTTTCGACTGTTGAGTTGCTTTTACTACTAGTCATCTTCGTCAATTGGCAATATTGATATTTGCATGGTTGTTCCTTCTTTCTCATTGGAAAAGAGCGACTCCTTTACTCGTTTGATAGTTTGAATAATGAGAGTTTTCTATTGCAAGTTCGTTAACATGAAAAAGCATTGGCTCCATGTATTTCTTTTGGATCATTCCACTTGTTGAAGATTAATGCATCTCTTTTCTGAAGAAAAGTGTAAAACTCTTTTGTGGTGCTTTGTTGTGATTAAGTCGGAGGTTGTAATCAAATAAAATTGTGGGCTACGGGTTTCTGTTGGTCCCTATTTGGTTTTTTCAAAACAATTATTGTCTTTTTGACTGCTGAGCTCTCTTTATTACTTGTAAACATTATTATTGACAAGATCGTTCTCTTTATGATAGTCCTATCTTTCTTGTTGATAAAGGTGACTTGGTTATCCGTTTGGCATTTTCGAGAATGCGAATTTCCTTTCACAAAGTTCATTGAAGAAATTTTTTGACTCGGCTCATTCCTTTTGGAGTAGTTGGAGTGTTCTCCCCATAAACATCTACTTGCTGATTTTACATAGTGATAGATTTATCTATTTTTCTTGGCTTGCTAAGATTGTTGAAAACTTATGCTTTTGGCACATTGAAGTTTCTAACTTTCAAAATCAGTATCTTCTTCTCATTTGGAGTTTGATCTTCTTCTCGTGCGGGTCATGTGGCCTCAATTGTGGATTTCACATATGTTTTTCGAGTTCTTTGCCTAATTGGTTTTCCCCTTGGTCATGTATTCCTCGCGAGTGGTAAATGATTTTCTAGTTGGCGAAAATCGTTTTCGTGTGCCTCTTGTTTTGAGAAAGATTCAACCCAATCTTTCCACATTGGTCTTTCAAGGTGTTTTCTAATGGTTGTTGTGAGATTGATGTTAATATTTGTAGCAATTTGATCGCCTCTGGTGATATCGCTTAAATGAGAATACTTCAAGTTTAGTTTTCATGATCTTTTGGAACTCATGAATAATCTGGTAGCTAAAATTATTTTAAATAAAATGGTGTATGGGAATGTCCTATTGCTTCTTAAGAGAGTCGTGTGATTTAGCCTTAAAGGCTCTTTGGTTTTAGTTCGCAAAGTGAGGTTGCAATCAAAGTAAATTTTGTTCATTTCTTCAAGAGGGAATTAATCCGTTGCTTTCCGTGAAACCCCATAAAGGAAAATGTTTCGAGTTTTTGTGGCTGAGATCATTTAGATCTCATGTTTTATAAGTAGATGAACTGTTCTGAGCAAAGTTAGCGTGTTGAAGAATTTCATTGGTTCTTAAGTAGTTCTGTGGGTTGGACCAAAGAACTTACCTTGTTCGTCGTGGCAAGTTTTATTAGTTCAAGGACCAATTGCTGTGTTAAAGAAAAGAGTGCAGTAGAAGTATTTGATAATTTGAATCAAGTTTTGTAACCTGTGGTTGTTTGAATCATGCCTAATTTTCTGCTCTTTCCACTTAAGAGATGTTGAGTTTCAATCGTAATATCATTTTTCTTATCGGCTGTTATTTGCTATTCCCTTTTGAGGGATGTGTGGATTTCATGGGGATATGCTCCAGATCTTAGGATGATGTGACAATTGGCAATGACGTTTACGGTTTGTCGTTTCACGTGTTTTCGACAAAGCTACAGGCTTACTGGACAGGGGCGGTCCGACCGGTCCCAAATCGGTCGGACCGGCCATGTGGGGCGGTCGGACCGGCGGTGACCAAAGTAGTCAAAACAAGCTGGGCCAAAAATAGGTGTTGTAGGCAAGTGAGGGGATCCCAATGCACTTGGTCTCATGATTTTTGGAGTCTCCAAGAAAAGTTCTATTGGTTTAAAGTTTCCAGATGGGTTTGGATTTTGGGGGTTGAAATTCGGCTAAGTCCCAAGGGGCGGTCCGATCGCTCACGAGGAGCGGTCCGACCGGCCAAGAAGGTCCGACCGCTCACTGGAGCGGTCGAGACCGGTATTGACTTGAACGTCGGCCAACCGTGGCGATGTTGATTTGTTAGGTCAAAGTCATTGGTATCGTGGCATATGTTTTGCATGATGCATGTTTTGACTAACATGGGTCAAGTTGTGAAGAACTTGTTCCGAATTCGTGTTTGCTTGTCTCGTGGTTGTGCGGGTTGCTTGGTGGTCAACGACGGTCAGCGGCGAGGAGGATCGGGACTAGACTTGGAGAGTTGAGGTCGAGCGATCGGCGATGCGGGTGAGTCAACGACTCAAGCGTGACACAAGATGGACAAGGGTGACCTATTGGCAAATCCATGGTGCATGGTGAAGCGGTTTAGGTCAAAAGGTTAAAGACGGCGCTTTACGAGCGTGCGTGTGTGACCCGCTTGTTAGTGGGCCTTAACGGAGCCCAATTGAGTCAAACCCTAGAGAGTTCTAGACCTCCACTATAAATAGGAGGAGGTGGAAACATTTCCTCTCTCTCTCTCATTGTTTTCACCTCTTTTGTTGCTTGCAAAACCCTAATTGGTTTAGGGGAGTTGAGGTGGAGGCTAGGGCTTTTCATGGTTTGAGGAGAATTTCGTGATCTTGGATTGACCATCGATCCATGATGGCGTGGGTGTAATCCAAATGACGATCTCGTTATTAATCTATGCAAGGTTTGCTTGAGATAAGTCTCTTTTCGTTCTTGCTTTCGATTTCGTGATTTTAGGGCTTTCTTTGATCCGCGAGTTTGTGATTGATTCTTTCACGTGAATTAGCTTGTTGTGATATGTGTGAATCTATCTAGCATCATCTTGATCATCAATCTCTCACGAACAAGCATTAGGATCAAGTTTTCGTTCTTGCGGTTTTATACCTTCTGTTATTCAATTGGCAATTGCTCAAGATCGCTCCAAGAATTATCATAATATTCGATTGGAATAGGTCCTCAATAGCATAGAGAAGGTGTATGCAAAGTTTTGTAAAGATTGGAGTTGAGAATCAAAAGTTTGACCTAATTGCAACTTCGTCATCGGGCTGATTTTACTGTTGCAGATCGGTTCTGGAGTCGGCCGGTCAGACCGCCCGTCATCACCGGTCAGACCGATTTTGGAGCGGTCCGACCACCAGCACAACGCCGGTCGACCGCCGACAATCGGTCGACCGACTGGGTCCAGAGGTCAGACCGCCCATGGTTTGTGATTTTGCAATCTTAGTTGATTTTGTGATTTTGCTTAGGGGATTTAATTGGATTCAATACTAGTCTTCCGCTGTACTGGTATATTGATCTTCCTAGCTTCATCATAGCTATTGGAGTGAAATTGTGTTGAATTCATTATTTGGGAAAAAGTGAGCGTGCTCCTATTCACCCCCCTCTAGTCGCCTTTTCGGTCCAACAAGTGGTATCAGAGCCCGGTTAGTTCAATCTTGATCTTAACCGGTCACTGAACTTTGGCGATGGATAAGTTTTCTACTAAACCGCATATCTTCGATGGGCACGACTATGCCTATTGGAAGAATCGTATGCGAGTCTTTCTTGAGAGCGAGGGACAAGCTATTTGGGATGTTGTTAGAGCCCCGCTGGTTATTCCTGAAATTGCTACACCTACTTCTGCAATTCTTTTGGCTAACAACAATAAGGCTAAGAATCTTTTATATGGTGCACTTGGTAGAGAAGAATATGATAGAATTTGCAATCTTTCAACTGCGCATGAAATTTGGAATACTCTCGAAACATATCATGAGGGTTCGTCCCAAATCAAAAAGGTGCGCCAAACAGTTTACAAGTGTGAATACAATAAATTCGAGATGCGTCCTGGAGAGAGCATCGATGACATTTTCAGTCGCTTTAATAAAGTAATTAATCAAATGAAAGCTGTTGATATTGAATATTCTCAATCTGAAAATGCCACCCATCTCTTGGCTACAATCAACACCAAGGAGTGGGAGATGAAGGCTACTGCTATAGAGGAAAATGTTGATCTTTCAAGTCTTACTTTAGAATTGCTTTATAGTAAACTCAAGACTCATGAAATTAAAAGAGTTGATCATCCCAAGAAATATAATTTAGCTTTGGTAGCAGATCCTCTCAAAAAGGCTTTTGATGACTCTTTTGAATCTTCTTACGGATTTTCATTTGCTTGTTTATCCGCTATTCATGAAGAGGAGCTTGAAAGTATTCAAACAGAGTTAGCTCTTCTAGCTAAAAAATTCACACGGCCTACAATAATGTGAGAAACAAAAGAGAGGTGGTCAGGTGACATGCTATGAATGTGGTGAGCTCAATCATATCAAGCAAATTGCCCCAAGTTGAAAGGTAAGAGCAATCATAAGGAAGGAAAGCCACTTGGAAGAAGCCTCCTTTCAACAAATCAAGGTATGAGACTAATAAGCTTGTGAAGGACCGAAATGGCAACAGAGGGGGGGTGAATGGTGCCTAAAAATTAATACTCCCCTTCACCGTAATTAAAACCGACCTACAAAGATCTCTCAAGATCTAAAGAAAGTAAATGAAGTAAGATCAAATAACAAAAACAAGTTTCAGTCGTTCTTCCGAAATCGGAAGTTCCGGCGAGAGATTGCGGAAGTTCCGCCATGTAGTTCGCGATGTATAGCGGAAGTTCCGCTATGTACTTCATTGCATAAAATCTAAGTCTGATTATCCCGATCAAGAACGAACGCTCGGTTTTTGCCCAAAATCCAAACTACTTAATCTTGAATGCTCTTCTCAGTCAAGTTTTACAGACATCATCCTAAACACCATCTTGACCTTATGGAGAAGAATCGCAACCAAAGATTCAATAATCGAACCAAAACGAATTTCTTGAAGAAGGGCAAGAAAGACCAAAACCAATGATAAGCTTAGATTCTCGATTCTTAGAGCATGAAACTTTGAGGAAGTAATAGCAATACCAAAACGATTCTAGATATGAAGTTTCATGCTATCTCATAAAACGAATCAAAAGATATGCCAAAACCCTAGATATTCAACATGAACAAGAGAGAGAGAGTTGCAAAATCAAGTAATCGAAACCTCAGATTTCATTGGATTGAAACATGGATTACAGAGGTAACACAAAGAGGAATGATTACAATAGGTTTCAGTTCATCAACTCCACAAACTCAAAAAGCAAAACACACCCTTTTGGTGGAGCTAACCCTAATTTCTTCTCTCAAAAAGTCTAACCCTAACTCCAGGGTTCTCCCCTATTTATAGCCTTTGCTAATGGGCCTCCAACCCATTAAGCCCGCTACACCCGAACGGAACCGCCTCCACTTTTGCCGCCTTGCGAAAAGACCCTTTCGCCTCTTGCGCACTTTCCGAAGCCTTCAGACACCTTGTTGTGCACGACTCGCAACCGCTTCAAGATTCACGCCGTCTTTGACACATCCCGACCGCTCGACCTCAACACCTCCTCGCGCTTAGTCAGGTCCACGTGTCTCGCCACGACTCCATCTTGATGCCTGCAGTCAACATGCACAAAAACACATCACATAGCATTGCACAATAACATAGCATCAACATTTGTATAAGACTCAAACTCATACAAGATCAAAATCACAAAATTATCTTCTACGACAGATTCGACACAATCGGAAGTTTCAAGACTTACTACAAATGAAGTTCCGATTTCGAACATCCGCATTTGTCAGAATATCGGAAGTTCCGCGCTCAACATCTGCGGTACTTCGATATCCGGAACAACCGACTTTCCAGATATTTAATTCCGATTTGATATCTCAGAGAACACTCAATGTCAGTATTATCGGACACTCCGCTACCCCTTGTGCGGAAGTTCCGATTTCCTTCAGCCGAGACCAAATCCCAGATAAATCGGAAGTTCCTATTTCCAACACCGGTAGTTCCGATTTATCGGAACTTCCGCTCCATACACAGCGGTAGTTCCGATTTCGACTAAGCCCAGAAACAGTCCAAACCGAAAACCTCAACTCTCAATCTAATCAACACACTTGTCAAATACTCATCACTCAGAGTAAAGGACCTCTCACATGGTCTCTCAATCTCCCCCTTGATGAGTATATTGACAATTACCGAAAAAGCATAAGATGAGTTTGAGATTACAGTCAACCAAGGTCTAAACAAGAGTAATTAAGCTCAAGACCAAGTTGACAAAAAGAGAAAGACTTGAGATGAGATGAAAGAGCAATTTTCGCACAAAACTCAAGGCTTTTCTTCAGAAGGCTTTTTCTCACACACATTCTCCCCCTTTGGAAATAAAATCATCAATATGTAGAAAAGGGAGGAAAAGACTATATGATGTTCATTTTAAGCATTAGGAGCCATGTAGATTATCCAAAATGACTATTAGAGTATTACACCAAGCCATAACACAGAAGAATGCTATCAAGATCATGACAATCGATGTATAGAAGAGCTAAGACAGAAGGTCCATAATCTGATTAATGATCCAATTCTTTAGCAGGTCAAATAAGTCAAGATTGAAGTCTAGCTAAAGATATACAAAGATGATACAAGCCATGTCAAATAATCTAAGTTGAACCAAGAAGACTCGTACTGAACAGTTTAGAGTGCTACCAGTTGAAGAAGGACTCATTTTATCCAGAACTTGGTCTCTTTGATGATAAGCAATTTTAGCACATTTTTCTTTTTCTGAAGACTTTTTATGGTTTTATCTCAGTAAAGCAAGCTCTGGACTAGGTGCCATCCAAAACTGCCTCCTAAGCTTCAACCATTTTTCTTTAAGGCTCTTTAAGGTTTTATCTCATAAAGCAAGCTCGACTAGGTGCCATCCACAATCGCCTCCCGAGCTTCAACCAATTTTTTTAGCCATGTGCTAGATCCCAAGCCTTATGCGACCACCCAAGCAATGACTTAAGGAGGTGATCTTAGGTCATCCAAGGCTCCCCCGAGTTCATGCCTAGTGCAATGGCAAGCCGCCTCATGAGAAAGATTTGGTGAGATCAGTTTTTCGCACAAAAGAGATCATTTTTGCTTTTGAAGTTTTAGACCCGATGATTAGAGATAAGACATGTTTCTTAACAAACCGACATAGCTTACTCAAACATTCAAAAGAGATTCAGACTCAACTCGACCTACTTGACATGGCGAAAATCATAAAAGGATAGTTTCAACTGGACTAGTCTCAAGAGCTATCATGACAAGATTTTAATTCAAGTTTAGCATTTTAAATACCTTAGCATGGCAAAGACTAAACTACACATAAAAAGTCATGATAGATCTAGCGGTTTAGCATAAATCATGGCAAGATGTAAAATAGTGAAAACAGATCATAAGGGATAATAAACAAGGCTCCATTTGATTATCATGCAATGCTTGATGAAATACACAAAAATCCGATTCCCTTGAATGAGATGCATCTTTTAATTCAAAGTTGAGTTATGACACAATTAAGAATATGGAATAACCAAGAATAACTCCCCAACCAAAGGAACAAAAACGAGAATCGATAAGTAAACCGTAAAAGGCAATCCTTTAGAGCATAGAAAGATATAGAGAAAACTATCGCCGCATGCATTCTTATCTACCCCATATGATTCTAGGACTATTAGGTGATCTACACAAACACTAAGGAGCAAACACTGTCCCCCTGTCTACCCAAGGGTGGCCCGACCCTGCTAGAACCTATAAGAAGTGAGTAAGCTCTACTTAGAGAGGAAGAGACACTAATAAGCAAGATCCTAGAAGCACAAGACAAGAAGTAGCAATCAAAGCAATGTGGCAAGAGAAACACTCTAACCTATCTTTGGAAGGACTTGACCCAAATATTAAAAGAAATGAAACGAGAAAGGAGTAATAGCTTGTTATAATATAATATAATATAATATGATGACAAGAGTAGCACAAAGCTCCCCTCACAAAGAAATTCGTAAGGACAAACCATCCCAAGCTCTCCCAGAGTGAAAACCGAGAGTCCAGAGGCTTAGTGAAGATACCGCCAACCGGTGCTCACTCTCCTGGCCGGAGCACAATGTCACCCTTCTCTACATGGTCTCTAAGAAAGTGATATCGATATCAATATGTTTGGTCCGAGAATGTTGCTTTGGGTTCTTGGCAATGCAAATCGCAGACGTGTTATCACGAGAAGAGTGGAACGCAATGATAGATAGCCCAAAATCCCGCAGGTCGAGACCATCCAAAGCACTTGACTACAAAGAATCGTCAGCAAAGAACGCTCGCCTCTGCGCAGGGATCGAACACCGGATTGCTTCCTCGGCGACCAGAGGCGAGAGAAGTGCCAATGAATTGGCAAGTGCCGAAGTGCTCTTACTATCTATCCTCTGACCCGTGAAATCAGATCGGAGAAAGCTCTAAGAGATAGACAAGAAGAGGAAGAGTACGGATACCATAGTCAATAGTAGCTCAAGGTACCGAAGATGCGCTTCACCGCCTAACGGTGAGATACGCGAGGAGAAGCTCAAACCGAGCACAAAGACACACGAGAAGTGTATGTCCGGTCTCGAGGTCGTGAGGTACAAGAGAGAGCCAATCATGCTCTGAAATCCTTTTGGTCAGCAGTTCGCCGTCTTCATCCGGATCCAGAGCATTTGTAGATGCCATTGGAGTTGATCTTGGCTTTCCATCATTCATGTCGAAGCGCTTCAGAGGTCTCGAGTGTATTTGCCTTGATGAAGAAAGGTACCCTCCCGAGTCTGTTTGATTTGGAAGCCAAGGAAGAAACTCAACTCGCCCATCATGCTCATTTCAAACTCCGAGCTCATGACATCGAAAAGCGGGAAAGCGAGCACGCGAGGAGCCGCCAAAGATAATGTCATCCACATAGATCCGGACGAGCGGTAAGATCGGTGCCAAGGCGGCGGATGAACAAGGTCTTATCAATTTTACCCATCTCAAAACCATGGCTCGTGAGATAGGACTTAAGCCTTTCATACCAAGCTCGGGAGCTGCTTGAGTCCATACAAAGCTTTGGAAAGCACATGTAGACATGGTTAGGGTATTTGGGGTTCTCGAAACCAGAGGTCGTCGACATAGACTTCTTCCTCAATAAGGCCATTGAGAAGGCACTCTTGACATCCATCTGGTAAAGCTTGAAACCCTTAGAAGCTCGCAAAGGCAAGGTGATTCTAATGGCTTCAAGTCTAGCTCTGAGGGCAAAAGTCTCTTGAAATCTAGACCCTCAACTTGAGAGTACCCCGAGCTACCGCCTAGCCTTGTTTGAATGACTAACCCATCTTCACTTTGTTTGTTTTGAACACCCATTTGGTCCCAATGATATTGTGACCTTGAGGGGCTCAACAAGGGACCGACCTTGTTCCTTTCAAAGTTTTCCAACTCCTCATGCATAGCGTTTGTCCAAGACTCGTCGGATAGAGCATGACAAACATCTTTAGGCTCAAATGAGGCGACGAAGGCGAGAATGGAGATGTAAGAGAGATAAGCCGACTTTGGAGCGTGTGACACGCTCGAAGAGGTCTCCAATGATCTCGCTCTGAAGGATGGTCCTTTTGAATGTGTCTTGGAGGTCCAGGTGAGATGAAGAAGTGGCCTCTACCTCATTAGCGGATGAGATAGGAGCAGAGCCACTAGCTTCGAAGAAGCGAAGGTAAGGGTCGATCTCCTCGAGGTGCGGTGGAAGAAGGCACCTCAAGAGGAAGAGAAGGAAGCTGGATCGGGTAAACAACCCTCATCTCCATCCTCCTCATCGTCCACAAAGATGGACTCTGCATCGCTCTAAGGAACTCGAGATATCGTGCCTAGTCCCGGGTGGCCTCATCAAGGTCACCTCACTGTGTTTCTAACAATTTACTAGACTCGCGATTCTGCACTCTATAGGCACGAGAAGAAGTCGAGTAACCGTAAAGATCCCATCACAAGATCGTGACTCGAACTTATCTAGGTTCCTGGACTTGAGAATAAAATACTTGCAACCAAACACACGAAAATGCGAGGCTGGTTTTCGCCATATCTCAACTCATAAGAAGTGCGATGCAAGAGTGCAGAAGAAAAAAACTGTTAGAAACATGACAAGCAAGAGCAATTCCCTCACCCAAAACTTCCTAGGTGTAGAGTACTCATCAAGCATCGTCTGGCCATCTCGACCAAGGTGCGGTTCTTCCTCTCCACAACGCCATTTTGTTGGGGGCGATGGAGACGAGAACGGTGCTCTACACTGCCTCACCACAAAACTCTCAAAGTAGGAATTCTTGAACTCGGTGCCATTATCGGTCGCGAATTGCTCGTAATGCACGGGAGCTCAACAGAAAGCCTACCAAAAGACCACGAAAAGAGTAAACGTCTCATCCTTGAGGCTAAGAAGAACACCCAAGAATACCTCGAGAAGTCATCGACCACGACAAGCACGCACCACTTCCTCCCATCGTCGCACTCTATTTGGTCCCATCGTGTCCATATGGAGCGATTGACACAGTGCATCTGTCATAGTCATCAGAATCGAGGATGTGAAGCGGCAACCATTTTGCCGCGCGGCAAGGAGCACAAACAAGATCCTTGACCATTTTGAGTTTCGCAAACCACGAATGAGATCGTGGCGCTAACTCGGTCCGATGATCAAATCCTATATGACCAAGTCTCCTATGCCGAAAGTCAAATCACGGATTGAAGCAATTAAACATCGGAGAGGATCACCGTAAGATCCGAAAAATCAGCACGAAAGATCCTCCCATATCGAGAAATCCCGCAAACTAGACTACCCAAGAATCAAGAATTTTGCAATTGTTTTTCTTAAAGCTCACCTCGAAACCGTCATCGAAGTCGAGAAACCAAAGCGATTATCTGCAGCTTACTTACTAAGGCAACATCTTTTAAAATAAAAGAATCATTAATGCTCACAGTACCTTTAGCGATGACGCCCAAATGAAGCATCTCGAAGGTGATCGTCTCATCACCGGAGCGCGGGCTAGGAAGAAAACCAACGAGACTCACGGTCATATGACGTGAACAACCGAGTCTACAATCCGGACCTTTCCTTCCCAAACCGGCGACCACGAGTCAAGCAGAGAGTAAAGTCTCGAAGATGGGGTGAATCAACATGATTTTGGCACCCAATCCGAGTAACACGGCGAATGATGAAGTAGTCAAGCAAGACCGACCTCTATCTACCCTACGCCTCTGTCACTCAACAAGTCAAAGATCTCACTGTTCTTTGGATCCGATCGCTATGGGAGAGCGAGTCGAAGTGCGAGAATATGTCGATCTCGCCGGTAGCTATCTCGAAAGGAAAACGAGATCTACCCTCGGGACGGCGGAGATTACGACCAAAGGGAGCATGAGGACGAAACTCGTAAAACTCGGAAAAACCAAGTCCTCGATCTGCCCAAAATCATCGATGGAACAAACCTAGACCTCGTGTTGGTCTTAGGTGCACTCAAGATCCGGGTGACCACGAATGTGCCTAAGAGACTCAACACGGTCTCTACGCGATCTTGGCGCGCCAAGCAATGATCAACTAAATGTCCATCTTTCCGATGAAGGTGCAATGATACTTCGCCTTACGAGGGGCGAAGCTGCAGTGGAATCACCTTTCGTCGAAATCCTTTGAACAAAACCCGCCGACTTAAAATTGACTTTCTCGATCCTGGGCTTAGTTTTGATCACACCGGTGCTATGGTTTTGAGCACGACAGTGGATGCTTCCTCATATCCTCCACGGATATCATATCCTAGACCTTGATTAAATCTGCAAATTTTAGATTTGTCTAGAATGAGATTGAGCTTCTTCTTGCCTCCTACAAACCTCTCGAGAGTGTTCATAAGATACCGACACTCCAGAAAGAGAGGTGCAAGAAGAGCGAGGGGAAGAAGGGACGAGAGAAGGTAAGGGAGCGAGAAGAAGAACCAACAACGGAGGAAAGATTGGCTTGTGCACGCACACCGACTTTGGGGGACAATCCTCATGCAGCGATTGGTTCACGTTACTAGGCGTCTCTACCAAACCCTTAGGCTTCTTCCCAGCACACACAATACAAGCAGATGATTGTGTCTCTAGAAGGTCCTTAGTTAGCTTCACACATTTTTCATCCAATGCAACCAAATCACATTTTAGTTTATTACAATGATTGCAAGGTGAGCTAACAAGGTCCTTAGAAGCATATTGAGCCAATTTATTATTGTGATCAATCATTTCTTGAAAGCGCTTAGATCTGATTCTAATTCAATTGATTAACTTAGGACGGTTTAAACAAGAAACAATAGGCTCTAGTAACGCAGACTTGAAATTGACAATTTTGTGATCGCCTGTTTTAGGTTCATCTTGAGTTTATTACAATTTTCACAAGTTTCAGGCAGATCAAGCAACATGGTATAAAGACCTCTAAACGAATTGTCCTTAACCTCACATGAGGTGCAAGCAGTAGCCTCAACAGTAGTGGATGAAGGAGGTGCTACCCTACTCATCTCTAATTCAGCAAGTAGGCTAATGTTCTCTACCTTAATCATGTAAAGTTCAGAGGACAAACTATCATGTAAGGTCCTTAGTTTTTCCATATCATCAATCAAAGCACAAACATGTGTCACATTCATCACGGGAGGGAGCGGATGTAAGTAAAGAAAGCTCCGTGATAGTCTAGCTACTTCCTTCTCCAACCCAAAGACACTTAGCCCTAGACTTAGCATGGAATCTACCTAGCTTAAGAAAAGCATCATTGTTGGTCATAAGTGGGACTAACCTCATCTGAGTCGAGAGTACTCATTGTCGCTCGATTCGCCCGAGGGCCATGAAGCACATGCTTAGGAGAAGTTGCCGTCGTCCTTGGGATCATGATCGTCCTTCCCATCATCGTTCCTCCACCCTCCACCTCGCCGGTGTCCGGTTAAATCGAGGCGGTGAGGACGCGATGGAGCGACTTCTTAGCCTTCCCAAAGTTGCGGAACTTCTTCTTGCCTTGGTCAGTCTTTGAAGGCTTCGTGTTGCGGCTCTTGTCGATGTAGTCGTTCTTGCTTGGACCGCCATAATCACCTTTGCCCTTCCCAAGCTTGGGACGGTTTGCTCGGATGTGGTTGGGGCCACCACACTCGAAACAAATCACAGACCTCCTCTTTTACCATCCCTCCTCCTCTTGTAAGCATGGGAAAACTTCCGAGCTAGGAGGGCTAGCTATTCATCCTCAAGTCGCTCTAAGCGATCATCGGTTATGTCACGAGAGCGACTAGGAGAACCCACGATCGACTCGAGAAGAAGATCCGGAGGTGGGATCGGTGACTAAAGCCATCGATTGTGACTTCGACCTTGAGAGACAATGTCAATCTCGTGAGTCTTGAGGCGAGTAAAGCGCATCAAGAGTCGGTCGAGAGGTCCGTGCTATCTTTGATGGTAGTCACTTTCATCTCCCAAACACGAAGATCAAGTGCGTAAAGCATCTGTCGGCGTTATCCGAGTCGGGTATGTAAGACCGAGCTCGGAGGTTGCTCAAAATCTTGTGAAAGCGAAAAGCACTCGTCTAAAGATTCACCAAAGCAAGCATTTCAAATTTCATTGTATTCACGCTTGAACCGGTCTTGTCGAACCGTCTTAATCGAGTGGTGCCCTCATGGTATGCATCGAGGGTCACCCGGATGTAAATAGCGAAATCAAATGAGAAATACGATCAAACTCATACGCTTAAACCACGAATGATTATGTTCCTTGCCTTAGCATTTGCCTCAACATCGGCCATGTTTCCGGCATTGATGTTCTCATCGGCGAGAACAAACAAATCTAACCTTCACCTTTCTCCGGATGGCATACCCCGAGCACGGATGTAAGTTTCCATTCGGCTCTTCGGAAGGGTAATCGGACCATCAAAAGCGGAGGCTTGGTGGAATACTTGTCCATTGCCATGGCTCAACCGACCGGTTAAGATCTATCAAGAAGAGCTAACCGGCTCGATACCAATTGAAGGACCGAAATGACAACGAGAGGGGGTGAATGGTGCCTAAAAATTAATACTCCCTTCCTTGTAATTAAAACCGACCTACAAAGATCTCTCGAAGATCTAAAGAAAGTAAATGAAGTAAGATCAAATAACAAAAACAAGTTTCAGTCGTTCTTCCGAAATCGGAAGTTCCGGCGAGAGATTGCGGAAGTTCCGCTATGTAGTTCCATGAGTGTATAGCGCGGAAGTTCCGCTTATGTACTTCCATTGCATAAAATCTAAGCTCTGATTATCCGATCAAGAATGTAACGCTCGGTTTTTGCCCAAAAATCCAAACTACTTAATCTTGAATGCTCTTCTCGGGTCAAGTTTTACAGGACATCATCCTAAACACCATCTTGACCTTATGGAGAAGAATCGCAACCAAAGATTCAATAATCGAACCAAAGCGGATTTCTTGAAGAAGGGCAAGAAAGACCAAAACCAATGATAAGCGAGATTCTCGATTCTTAGAGCATGAAACTTTGAGGAAGTAATAGCAATACCAAAGCGATTCTAGATATGAAGTTTCATGCTATCTCATAAAACGAATCAAAAGATATGCCAAAACCCTAGATATTCAACATGAACAAAAGAGAGAGAGAGTTGCAAAATCAAGTAATCAAACCTCAGTTTCATTGATTGAAACATGGATTACAGAGGTAACACAAGAGGAATGATTACAATAGGTTTCAGTTCATCAACTCCACAAACTCAAAAAGCAAAACACACCCTTTTGGTGGAGCTAACCCTAATTTCTTCTCTCAAAAGTCTAACCCTAACTCTGTGGTTCTCCCTATTTATAGCCTTTGCTAATGGGCCTCCAACCCATTAAGCCCGCTACACCGAACGGAACCGCCTCCACTTTTGCCGCTTGCGAAAAGACCCTTCGCCCCTTGCGCACCTTCCGAAGCCTCCAGTACACCTTGTTGTGCACGACTACGCAACCGCTTCAAGATTCACGCCGTCTTTGACACATCCCGACCGTTCGACCTCAACGCCTCCTGCGCTTAGTCGGTCCACGTGTCTCGCCACGACTCCATCTTGATGCCCCGTCAACAACACAAAAACACATCACATAGCATTGCACAATAACATAGCATCAACATTTGTATAAGACTCAAACTCATACAAGATCAAAATCACAAAATTATCTTCTTCGCACGATTCTGGACACAATCGGAAGTTCAAGATTTACCACAATGAAGTTCCGATTTCGAACATCCGCGATTTGTCAGAATATCGGAAGTTCGCGCTCAACATCTGCGGTACTTCCGATATCCTAACAACCGACTTTCGGATATTTAATTCGATTTGATATCTCGAGAGAACACTCAATGTCGAGATTATCGGACACTCGCTACCCTTGTGCGGAAGTTCCGATTTCTTCAACCGAGACCAAATCCCGGATAAATCGGAAGTTCCTATTTCCAACACGGTAGTTCCGATTTATCGGAACTTCCGCTCCATACACAGCGGTAGTTCCGATTTCGACTAAGCCCAGAAACAGTCCAAACCGAAAACCTCAACTCTCAATCTAATCAACACACTTGTCAAATACTCATCACTCAGAGTAGAGGACCTCTCACATGGTCTCTCAATCTCCCCCTTGATGAGTATATTGACAATTACAAAAAAGCATAAGATGAGTTTGAGATTACAACAACCAAGGTCTAAACAAGAGTAATTAAGCTCAAGACCAAGTTGACAAAAAGAGAAAGACTTGAGATGAGATGAAAGAGCAATTTTCGCACAAAACTCAAGGCTTTTCTTCAGAAGGCTTTTTCTCACACACATTCTCCCCCTTTGGCAATAAAATAATCAATATGTAGAAAAGGGAGGAAAAGACTATATGATGTTCATTTTAAGCATTAGGAGCCATGTAGATTATCCAAAATGACTATTAGAGTATTACACCAAGCCATAACACAGAAGAATGCTATCAAGATCATGACAATCGATGTATAGAAGAGCTAAGACAGAAGGTCCATAATCTGATTAATGATCCAATTCTTTAGCAGGTCAAATAAGTCAAGATTGAAGTCTAGCTAAAGATATACAAAGATGATACAAGCCATGTCAAATAATCTAAGTTGAACCAAGAAGACTCGTACTGAACAGTTTAGAGTGCTACCAGTTGAAGAAGGACTCATTTTATCCAGAACTTGGTCTCTTTGATGATAAGCAATTTTAGCACATTTTATTTTTAGAAGACTTTTATGGTTTTATCTCAGTAAAGCAAGCTCTGGACTAGGTGCCATCCAAAACTGCCTCCTAAGCTTCAACCATTTTTCTTTAAGGCTCTTTAAGGTTTTATCTCAGTAAAGCAAGCTCTGGACTAGGTGCCATCCACAACTGCCTCCTGAGCTTCAACCAATTTTTTTTTAGCCATGTGCTAGATCCCAAGCCTTATGCGACCACTCCAAGCAACAGACTTAAGGAGGTGATCTTAGGTCATCCAAGGCTCCCCCTGAGTTCATGCCTAGTGCAATGGCAAGCCGTCTCATGAGAAAGATTTGGTGAGATCGGTTTTTCGCACAAAAGAGATCATTTTTGCTTTTGAAGTTTTTAGACCAGTGATTAGAGATAAGACATGTTTCTTAACAAACTGACATAGCTTACTCAAACATTCAAAAGAGATTCAGGACTCAACTCAGCCTACTTGACATGGCGAAAATCATAAAAGGATAGTTTCAACCAGACTAGTCTCAAGAGCTATCACGACAAGATTTTAATTCAAGTTTAGCATTTTTAAATACCTTAGCATGGCAAAGACTAAACTACACATAAAAAGTCATGATAGATCTAGCAGTTTAGCATAAATCATGGCAAGATGTAAAATAGTGAAAACAGATCATAAGGGATAATAAACAAGGCTCCATTTGATTATCATGCAATGCTTGATGAAATACACAAAAATCCAGATTCCCTTCAGAATGAGATGCATCTTTTAATTCAGGTTGAGTTATGACACAATTAAGAATATGGAATAACCAAGAATAACTCCCCCTGAACCAAAGGAACAAAAACGAGAATCTGATAAGTAAACCAGAAAAGGCAGTCCTTTAGAGCATAGAAAAGATATAGAGAAAACTATCGCTCAGACAGATTCTTATCTACCCCATATGATTCTAGGACTATTAGCTGATCTACACAAACACTAAGGAGCAAACACATGCCCCTGTCTCACCCAAGGGTGGCCCGACCCTGCTAGAACCTATAAGAAGTGAGTAAGCTCTACTTAGAGAGGAAGAGACAGGCTAATAAGCAGCATCCTAGAAGCACAAGACAAGAAGTAGCAGTCAAAGCAATGTGGCAAGAGAAACACTCTAACCTATGCTGGAAGAACTTCGACCCGAAATATTAAAAGAAATGAAACCAGAAAGGAGTAATAGCTTGTTATAATATAATATAATATAATATGATACAGTAGTAGCACAAAGCTCCCCCTCACAGCAGTCCGTAAGGACAAACCACCCCAAGCTCTCCCTTCAGAAATAAAACCGAGAGCTGTCGGAGGCTTAGTGAAGATACCGCCAAGCGGTGCTCACTTACCACAAATGAAGTTCCGATTCGGAACATCCAAGACTTAGTCGAGAATATCGGAAGTTCCGCGCTCAACATCTGCGGTACTTCGATATCCTAACAACCGACTTTCCAGATATTTAATTCCGATTTGATATCTCAGAGAACACTCAATGTCAGTATTATCGGACACTCCGCTACCCCTTGTGCGGAAGTTCCGATTTCCTTCAGCCGAGACCAAATCCCAGATAAATCGAAAGTTCCTATTTCCAACACCGGTAGTTCCGATTTATCGGAACTTCCGCTCCATACACAGCGGTAGTTCCGATTTCCCTGACTAAGCCCAGAAACAGTCCAAACCGAAAACCTCAACTCTCAATCTAATCAACACACTTGTCAAATACTCATCACTCAGAGTAGAGGACCTCTCACATGGTCTCTCAGCTTGTGAAGGCTGCTCACCGGGTCCTTGCCGCTTTTGAGGATCAATCCTTGAGCGATGTGGAATCCGGGAGTGAGGAGGACAAGGAGGAGGAGATCCCTCAAGGCAAAAAGAAAGGGAAGGCCAAGGACTTCACTGGCATGTGCTTCATGGCTGACACCGATGATATTGATGATAATGAGGTATCTTTTTCTTATGATGAGCTTTCTGCTAAATATGATTCTATAGTTGAGCAATTGCTTAGTCAAGATGAAGCGCTAGAATTTGTCATGACAAAAAAAAAGAAATTAGAGTCAAAGATTAACAAACTGAAAGTAGAGCTTAAAAATGCTAAGACTCTTGAACCTGATGAATGTTTATCTTGTCATGCTATGCATTCAGAAATTACTAAGTTACAATCTGCTCATAATATTTTTGTACAACAACTTGAGAATGCTAGATTTGAACTAAATGAAATTAAAAGTGCTCCTTGTGAAAAATGTTTAGAATCTAGTAAATTGATTGCTTTTGATGTATTTGATTCTAGCCCTTGCACTTCATGTTTAGAAAAAGAACGTGAAATCAAAGATATCTTAGAAGCTGCTAGAGTCAAATATGCTAAGCTTAAAGATAATATTGAAAATACTACTTGTGCCTCTTGTTCAACTCTTAAGCTTGAAATTGCTTTGTATAAGGAGAAATCTATGAATAAAACTTGTGATGCTTGTGTTAACTTGAGAAAAGAAAATGCTTACCTTCATGATACATTAGAGAAATTTTCTAAAGGTACGAAACAATTAAACATGATTCTTGACAAGTCTAAAACTCCTTATAAGAAGCAAGGTTTAGGATTCAATTCTTTTCAAGACAATTCAAACCCAAAAGTCATTCAAGTCTTGGAAAAAGGTTTAATTGAATTCAAAACCCAACCTGCAAAAACATCTTTTAAATCTGCAGGTTTTGCCCAACCCTGTATTAATTCAAATGGTGCTTCTTCTAGTGGTACCAAATATCATTGCAGTTATTGCAAGAAAGGTGGGCATTTGATTGAATTCTGTTGGCGTAGGTTGAAAAATGATAGGAAAATTTTTGATAGAATTTCATTCAGGCAACCTAGAGCTTTTATGAGACATGGTAACACTGAAAAGAATAAACCTGGGTTAGGATTTTTCTCACATGCTAATCATTATGTTTCTACATATCCTAATTCTCATGTTCTTCAGGCTGCCGGTCTAACCGCTGGTGGTCACCGGTCTGACCGTTTTGGTCGCCGGTCTAACCGCCAGCACAACGCCGGTCAAACCGACCATAGACAGTTTAAGTCTCATGTTAATTTAAACATTGCTCATAACCGAATTTTAGATGAAATCAAGGATAGTACTTCTGGTTTGTGTACTCCTCTCAGACGTGTGTCTCAGTACTGGATTCCTAAATCTTGTTTATCTAACCCTAGTATTGAGACACATCGTTCTTTTGTTCCTTGATTGTCAGGACTACCGTGGAAAGGGAAAGAACACGTGGTTCGTCGACTCCGGATGTTCACGCCACATGACCGGAAACTCAAAATGGTTCACCTCTTTCACGCGGGCAACAGGTGATGACTTCATCACCTTTGGAGATGATACATTAGGGCGAATTGAAGGAACAGGATCAATTAGGGTAAACAACAAATTCATTCTAAAGGATGTCGCTCTTGTGGACAAGCTTAGGTATAATCTCCTTTCTGTTTCTCAGCTTCTTGATGATGGTAATGAGACAGTTTTTAAGAAAAATGCTTGTCGTGTGCTTGATTCTACTGGTGAGCTTGTGTTTGGAATCTCTAGAGTTGGTAGAATTTTGGAGCTGATTTTTCGTAATCTCTTCTTTGGATCTCTTAAATGTTTGCTTACATCTTCTTCTGATTTCTAGCTTTGGCACCGACGTTTGGGGCACATTGGTTTTGATCATCTGACACGAGTTAGCAACCTTGATCTCATGAGAGGTTTGCCCAAACTCAAAGCTGTCAAGGATGCTGTATGTGCGCCCTGTAGGCATGGCAAACAAGTTACCGCCTCACACCCTTCGTGACTATGGTTATGACCGACGGACCGTGACGGTTGCTTCATATGGATCTTGTTGGTCCCGCTAGAGTCCGATCGATCGGTGGAAAATGGTATATTCTTGTCATAGTCGATGATCTTTCTAGATATACTTGGGTGTTATTTCTTACTTCAAAAGATGAAGCTTTTGGTTATTTTCATGACCTTGTTCTTCGTTTGGCTTCTGAGCTTCCTGGTGCTTTGAGAGCGATTCGCAGTGATAATGGCACGGAGTTCAAAAATGCTTCTTTTGCTTCTTTTTGTGCTGAGCGTGGTATTGAGCATCACTTCTCCTCTCCACACGTCCCTCAACAAAATGGCGTGGTGGAAAGGAAGAATAGGACCTTGGTCGAAATGGCTAGGACGATGCTAGATGAGTATAGCACACCGAGGAGATTTTGGGCGAAGCTATTACTCTTTGCTTGCCATATTGCAAATTGTGTCTTTTGAGACCTTCTTTAGTCAAGACTCCTTATGAGCTTCGTTTTGGTAGAAAACCCTCTGTTTCGCATTTTCGAGTTTTTGGATCAAAATGTTTTATTCTTAAGACAGTCAACTTAGATAAATTTGAATCAAGAACTTTTGATGGGTTATTTCTGGGTTATCCTGCTCATTCGAGGGGTTTTCGGGTTTTTAATCTCGAGACTAACATTATTCAGAGACTTGTAATGTCACTTTTGATGAGACTAGCCAGAGCTAGATCAATTGCTACTGAGATGATTTACAGAGTTCAGAGAGCATTTTTGTGGAGGAAGATGAGGACGAAGCTAATATCATTCCTTCATCTGCCGCTCTTCAAGCGCCCATATCGATACAAGAACTCGCTACTTCTACTTCACCTTGATTGAGGCTCCTCGTGATCTTCATCATCGAGTAGTACTGCTGAGGTCGAAGAAAGCAGTATCTCACCCGGGCGCCCACTTCGCATTCAGAGACAAAGATCCTCGGAGCAGATAATAGGTAATCTACATGAGCGAGTCACTCGCTCTAGGTATAATGATCCAACTCTCTACTCTCATTCGGCTTTTGTTGCTTCTTTTGAACCCCGCGATATATCACATGCTTTATCTGATTCTTCTTTGGGTAAATGCCATGCATGAAGAGTTAGAGAATTTTGAAAGAAACAAAGTTTGGAACCTAGTAGAACCTCCTAGTGGTCATAATGTTATAGGAACCCGTTGGGTGTTTAAGAATAAATAAGGTGAGGATGGTTCTGTGGTTAGAAATAAGGCCAGATTGGTAGCTCAGGGCTTCAGCCAAGTTGAGGGGTTAGATTTTGATGAGACATTTGCTCCTGTTGCTAGACTAGAAGCCATTCGCATTCTCGCTTGCATTTCTTTGCATCAAAAGGTTTTAAATTATATCGATGGATGTTAAAGTGCCTTTTAAATGGTTTCATAGATGAGGAAGTATATGTTAAGCAACCCCTCGGTTTTGAGGATCCCAAGTATCCAAATCGTGTGTTCAAATTATCCAAAGCTTTGTATGGTCTTAAACAAGCCCCTAGAGCACAGTATGATAGACTTAAGACCTTCTTGCTTAAAAATAATTTTGAGATGGGTAAAGTGGATAAAACTCTATTTATTCTTAGGCGTAATAATGACTTCACGCTTGCTCAAATTTATGTGGATGATATTATTTTGGTGGTTCCTCTAATGCTCTTGTTTCGACTTTTACGACACTATGTCCGTGGAATTTGAGATGAGTATGATGGGAGAGCTTAATTACTTTTGGGACTTCAAATCAAGCAATGCAAGGAAGGAACTTTCATCCATCGACGAAGTACACTAAAGATCTACTCAAACGCTTCAACATGGGTGATGCAAGCCAATTTCCACTCCCATGGCAATCTCGATTGCTTTGGATCCGGATGAGGAAGGAGAAGTCGTGGATCAACGCGAGTACCGCAGACATGATCGGCTCCTTACAGATTTGTGGCCTCGAGACCGGACATTCATTTCACGGTATGCCTTTGTGCAAGATTTGAGCGTCTCGAGAACTTCCCATCGCCAAGCCGTTAATCGCATATTCAGGTATTTACACTCTACCCTCTTATATGGCATTTGGTATTCCTGCTCTTCAGCTTTGTCCATTAGGGTTTTTTCAGATTCTGATTTTGCGGGCTGTCGGTTAGATAGGAAGAGTACCTCGTGCACTGTCACTTTCTAGGCACTTCTCTTGTATCTTGGTCTTCTAGGAAGCGGTCTTTGTTGCACAATCCATCTTTGAAGCGAGTATGTAGTCACGCTAGTTCTTTGTGCTTGATTTTGTGGATGACGTCCACTTTGAAAGATTATGGGTTAAACTTTGCTAGTGTTCCTCTTTTCTGTGATAACACTTCTGCTATTAACATTGTTAAAAACCCAGTGCAACATTCTAGGACTAAACACATAGACATTCGCTTTCACTTCCTTAAAGATCATGTTGAAAAAGGTGATATTGTGATGCACTTCGAGAGTCCAAGCTCAATTGCGATATTCTTACCAAGCCTTTAGATCAAACCAGGTTTTCCTCTTTAAGATGCGAGTTAGGGGTAATTTATCCTTATGGGTTGGTTTGAGGGGGAGTTTGATCTTTTCTGGTCTTACCTTGTTCTTTTGATCTTTTATTGTTCTTTTTCTGAACTTAGTGATCTTTTCGAACTTTTTAGGTTTTTAGGCTTTTTATTGCATCTCATTGTATCATATTGCATTCATATGAAAAATACAACAGGTGGTATGAAAAATCCAAAAAAGATGCATTGTAATATAAGTTTTTTTTCTGCTTATCTTTTAAAATTGATGAAGCTTTGCCTATTACCCTTTGGAGCTTTTGTATTTCAAATCTTGCTCAATGTCATGTCTAGCTCTTTGACTTGCTAGAATTATCATACTTTTACATGTGTAGCTAAGTCTTTGCCATATGAGCTAGAACTTTTTAAACAACTCAAATTAAGAAATTGCAATTTGTGGATGTTTTAGCGAGTTGCGCAATTAGTGCTCCTCTTGTGACATTGGCCCTGTCAGAATTGCTTTATTAGCTCTTTGATCTAAAATTGACCATTACTTGAGCTTTTGTGTTCTTGAGATTATAAAACTGCTCATGTGAAAAATGAAAATCAAGATTGTCTTATGCTCAAATTGTGCCAAACTATTCTTACGAGACTGCTTGTCAAATGACACGAACTTGGAGATAGTTTGATGAACCAGACGATCTCATGGGGACTGCTTGTCAGAAATGACATGAACCTCAAGATTTGTCGCCCTAGTAGAAGCTTAGAAATAGTTTGAGGATGGCTCCTAGTCCAGGATCTTCTTTACTAAGATATACTTTTAATCAACTTCTGGTCGAAGCTTAGAAAGAGTTTGTGGATGGCTCCTAGTCCAGGATCTTCTTTAATAAGATATACCTTTAATCAACTTCTGGTCGAAGCTTAGGATGAGTTTGTGGATGGCTCCTAGTCCAGGATCTTGTCACTAAGTTAGATCATTAGTCATCTTCAATATTCAATGCAAATGAGAAAAATGTTGACAAATGGGCGTTTACAAAATATTGAGCAAAATGATTCAATACGAGACTTGATTGACTCTTAATGTGGTCTTTGTTAGATTTTTGATGTCACTTTGACATTTTGACATGGCCAATTTCACTTTAGGATCCCTGGTGATGAACTTGCTGATGAGGACATCACTTCTATTGATATGAACACCCCTCTTACTGCTTCCATGAATGATGGGCAAGGTCCAATCACTCGGGCACGTGCTCGTCAACTCAACTATCAGGTAAATTCATTTTTAGGAGTCAATAATATTTCCGCTGAGCATTCGATACTTCCTAAGACTTGTGATTTTCTTGTCCTTAGGAACCATAGAGAAGAACCACGCGAGCTCAAGTGTAGAAGTGGAACCTCCAAGCGCAAGCCAACTCATATTCGCGAGTTCGACTCAGATTCGGACTGCTGGACAGCGCCTACTTCAAATGGCCATAACTTTCGATCTAGAAGGTTTCTCGGGGCCCGTGAGTACTCGTTGGAAAGATCTTGGAGTCTACTTTCAGATGAATCTGGTCTCACCTCGAAATTCCATCCGAGCCGGTCAGAAACTGCAAAACAAGTGGCGTCACTTTTCCAGTCCGAGTTAAAGTGGGCCTTGGGCCTTGTAATCACACTTAAACTATTTGGGCCAACACTAATCATGGTGTACTGTTCATGTGAACAGTACCCATGAATAGTACCACACCCCCTTTTGTTAGATAAGTGCGGCCTCCCCCACTCCTATTTAAGGAGGTCGTACCCCTTTAGTTTTCTTCGGGTTTTTCTTAAAGATTATTCTGCTTAGCAGTTTCACCGCATGTTCGGTTGAGAAACCCCACTTGTGAACTCAAACTTTATTCGCAATACAATTTCATATTGCGTCTTAAACTCTCTTGCTTGTGTTCTCGATTCGCTTGCAGGAGATAGCCTTCTTCGCGAGGTCAACTGTGTTCGGCACGGTTGATAACCAACGGAGCAGTGGTGTAGTGATTGCAAGGGGTTCGATCTGTTTTGGTCGGAGCCTTTGGATCATCAACGTCGAGATCTCCACTATCGATTTATCAGTACCTTTCGGAAGATCGGGCCAACATCACATCAGTTGGTATCAGAGCAACGGTTGCCCGTGAGGTAATTCTTGTATCCCTAGTTAGTAGATTGGTTTTTATTTCCTATAGTCCAAAAAAAAATTGCCCTACAAAAAGAATTAATTCCGCTGTCCAAACCCCGTTGTGCCTTTCAATCTATTAGTTTTGGTTTGCTAAATTGAATTTGTGTCCATGTTAACATTGTCTAGTTGCTGGTCATATCTTTATTCCAAAAAAAAAAATCCAAACAAAAGAAAAATTCCTCACCCCAAACCCTAATTTTCAAATTCGGCTGATTTTTTTCCTTTCTCTGCAACCGCCACCAAAAATACCATATCTTTTGATTCCGAGATTATTTTTGAGTGGGACCACCGCCATTAGATTCAGAAATTCCTTATCCATCTATCTGTAAAATTTCACGTCATTCCAGCAAGGAATTTAAGAGATATATGCGGTGAAAGTTGACCCAATTATCTGTTTTGAATCTGCAACAGTCAGCAGTTGTGATTTTTGTGCGAATTTTTGTGTCGGGATTCAGAAGTTGGCCCCAAAAGAAAATTTATAGAAAAAGCCGTCAGAAAACAGATAAAAAAAGAATCAGTGAAAAAGAGGCATCTGACAAAAAGTTACGGCCAAAATACCGACATGCTGTCCAGTGGACATAAATCTTCAGTTTTTTAATTTTGAGTCAATCCTTGTGCTCTTCAATTCCAAATTGCATTGGATTGAATTATCTTGTATTTACCACTCCTACACATTGTCATAAACTTGATTTTAGCCTTCTTCCATTCTTGGTTGGTCAGCAACATGGGCTAAGTGTTAGATACGGACTATAATTCAATTCTATGCAATTCTGAAATTAACTGATTGTTCTCCATTGCTACCATATTGTGCCTTCCAAGCTACACCTACTCTTGATCAGAACAGGTTCCCTCTTGCAATCGTACCCACGCTCGACACGGTGTCACGAACTAGCCACCGGTTGTACCACCTGCTGCATTGGTAAGAACACTTGTAAGAGTGTGATAAGGACGCTTGAGTGTGTGATTCTACTTCTCGCCACCTAGTAGTTGATAGGGATAATACCTTTGTGTTGTCTTTTGTTTGCTACTAACCATGGCAGGTGAGACGTCTGATGCGCAAGAGTGTGTTTTTAAGGGAGAGCTCATGACTCTTTTGGATGAACAACGCGCTGCCATTACTGATGACATCGATAGGAAGATGGATACAATGCAACGTTCCATTAATGAGAGCATTGCAACACTCACTACACGCCTTGAAAGAATGGTGAATCGGCCACCAAACAATGGAGGCCAAGATCATGAGGAGGGAGATGATAATGAGAGACAAAACCGTGACGCCGGTGCTGCACGGCCACGACACCGTCCTCATCAAAACCGTCATGGTATGGGAGGTAACAATAATTTTCAGTATCACAATGCTCATGTTCATGATGACCCGTTTGCTAAAGTTAAATTTTCCATACCATCTTTTGCGGGTACCTATGATGCTGAAACTTATCTAGATTGGGAGATGACAGTTGAACAAAAAATTAATGCCCATCTAGTTCCTGAAGTGCATAGAGTCAGACAAGCGACTAGTGAATTTAAAGATTTTGCTATCATTTGGTGGACTCAAGTAGTTAATTCTGGCTTAGCCCCTGATACATGGGATAGATTGAAGGTAGCTATGCGTGCTAGATTTGTTCCTCCCTTTTAAGCGTGAAATCGTAAGAAATTGCAGTGCTTAGACCAAGGCAATAGATCTGTTGAGGAATATTATCAAGAACTGCAAATAGGCATGCTGCGTTGTAATGTTGAAGAGGATGAGGAGGATAAGATGGCTCGTTTTTATGGGGGATTAAGGCGTGAAATTCAGGACATAATTGATTACAAAGAGTATAATGATATCAATAGATTGTTCCAGCTTGCTTGTTTGGCAGAGAAAGAATTGCAGGGTAGACAACAAAGGACAAGGAGCAATTTTGGAGGTATGTCTACATCGAGACCGACGCAGGGGCAACCCAAGACAGCCCCACCTCCTGTTTTTCGAGCTGCTGCCCCCTCTGTGAGTAGGGCGTGTTCAGCAGCACCGCCACCACCATCACGCGCACCCGAGGCGATCAAATCTACTAGCTCTTCATCGGTTGCTTCCACGGGCCGTACGACGGGCATTGTGTGCCACCGTTGTAAAGGCATGGGCCACGTCATGAGAGATTGCCCAAGTCGTGGCGTACATTGCGACGAGAAGATGGTGGTTATGTAAGTGCTAGTGATGTTGAGGATGAATATGCTCTTGCAAATTAACCTTGCGGTGATGATGATGATCATGAGATAGAGCAGTGATGGTGAGGAGATTTTAGGTGCAGTTTGCTACGGCGAGTTATAGAACCATAATTGTGCGTGAGTAATCGAGCACTCAAAAGAGTAAGAGGAGAAGCTACTAGCGTCATAATTTGTTTCAGATGTTCCTCATCGTCAAGGATTGCCGTGTTCGTGTTATAATTGATGGCGGAGCTGCAATAACTTGGTGGATTCAGAGTTGGTCAAGAATCTTGGCTTGACCACACGTGGCGCATCCTCACCCATACCACATTGGTGGTTCAACAACAATGATGGTGAAGGTAACACAATCGGCAAGAGTGCAATTTTCCATTGGTTCCTATCATGATGTTCTTGATTTCGATGTAGTACCTATGCAAGCATGCTCACTTTTATTAGGTCGCCCATGGGAATTTGATACCGATGCAACTCATCATGGTAGAAGTAATAAATACTCTCTTGCACACAAAGGAAAGAAAATAACTTTGCTACCTTTGACACCTCTTGAAATTGCTAATTGTGATAAAGAGCTAGTGAAAATAAGAAGAAAGAACTTGAACAAGAATCGAAAATCAGCAAGTAGTGAAGGATGTTTTCCCACCTAAGAAAGAGAGGTTGCCATCTAGTTCTAGGACCGAGGGAATTAAATTAAAGGGTTGTGTCATGCTTGCAACCAAATCTGATCTTGCTGAAATTTGTCATGATGAAATGCCATGCTATGCTTTGATATGCAAAGATGCTTTATTTTCACTTAATGATGTATCTAGCTCTTTCTGTCTGCTTTGTCATTAACCTTTGCAGAATTTGAGGATGTGTTTCTCTTTGAGATACCTCGTGGTGCCACCAATTAGGGTATTGAACATCAAATTGATTTGATTCGAGGAGCTTCCCTACCCAACCGCAAGCGCCATACCGAACCAACCGGAGGAGACTAAGGAGATTGAGCATCAAGTGCGAGACTTGCTTGACAAAGGGTGCGTCACGTGAGAGCCTTAGTCCATGTGCTGTTCTGTACTTTTGGTTCCAAAGAAAGATGGGTCGTGGCGTATGTGTGTTGATTGTAGAGCTATCATTAATATTACCATTAGATACCGTCATCCTATTCCTAGGTTAGACGACATGCTTGATGAATTAAGTGGCTCTACAATGTTTTCTAAAGTTGACTTGCGTAGTGGATACCACCAAATTAGAATGAAACTTGGAGATGAATGGAAGACGGCATTTAAAACTAAGTTCGGGTTATATGAGTGGCTAGTGATGCCTTTTGGTTTAACTAATGCCCCTAACACTTTCATGAGATTAATGAATGAGGTTTTACGTGCTTTCATTGGTAAGTTTGTGGTAGTATACTTTGATGATATATTGATTTCTGACAAGTCACTAGATGAACATCTTGAACACTTACGTGCTGTTTTTATTGCTTTGAGAGATGCACGTTTGTTTGGTAACCTCGAAAAGTGTACCTTTTGCACCGACCGAGTTTGTTTTCTTGGGTATGTTATTACTCCGCAGGGAATTGAGGTTGATCAAGCCAAGATCATCGCTATCCAGAGTTGGCGCCTCCTAAAGCGGTCACACAAGTGCGGAGTTTTCTCGGGCTCATTGGTTTCTATCGTCGTTTTGTTCGGGATTTCAGCACCCCCTCATTGCACCATTGAATGAGCTTACAAAGAAGGGTGTTCCTTTTACTTGGGCCACCAATCATCAACAAGCTTCGACACTCTCAAAGATAAGTTAACACATGCCCTTTGCTTCAACTTCCGATTTGACAAGACTTTTGAATTAGAATATGATGCTAGTGGCATAGGTCTTGGGGGTGTGTTAATTCAAGAAGGAAAACCTGTTGCATACTTTAGTGAAAAGTTAAGTGGTCCTAGTTTGAACTATTCTACCTATGATAAAGAATTATATGCTCTAGTTCAAACTTTGGAAACATGGCAACATTATTTATGGCCCAAAGAGTTTGTAATACATTCTGATCATGAATCCTTGAAACATATTCGAAGTCAAACCAACTTGAACCGTAGACATGCTAAGTGAATTGAGTTTATTGAATCCTTTCCCTATGTCATTAAATATAAAAAGGGCAAAGAAAATGTGATAGCTGATGCTTTGTCTAGGAGATATTCCATGCTTTCACAACTTGACTTCAAAATCTTTGGGTTAGAGACAATAAAGGAGCAATATGTGCATGACGCTGATTTTAAAGATGTGTTGCTAAATTGTCAAGAGGGGAAGGGTTGGAATAAATTTGTTGTGCATGATGGGTTCGTATACCGTGCTAGCAAGCTTTGCATTCCAGCTGGCTCTGTTCGTCTTTTGTTGTTACAGGAGGCGCATGGAGGAGGATTGATGGGTCACTTCGGCGTGAAGAAGACTGAGGATATTCTGTTCCACCACTTTTATTGGCCAAAGATGAGGCATGACGTCGAACGCTTTATTGCCCGCTACACCACTTGCCAAAAAGCTAAGTCACGACTTAATCCTCATGGTTTATACATGCCTCTTCCTGTTCCAAGCATACCCTGGGAAGATATTTCTATGGACTTTGTTTTAGGGCTTCCTAGAACAAAGAAGGGGAGGGATAGTATTTTTGTTGTCGTGGATAGATTCTCTAAGATGGCTCATTTTATACCATGTCATAAAAGTGATGATGCTACAAATGTTGCTGATTTGTTCTTTAAGGAAATTGTTCGCTTGCATGGTGTTCCGAATACGATAGTTTCAGATCGTGATGCTAAGTTTCTTAGTCATTTTTGGAGAACCTTGTGGGGTAAGTTGGGAACTAAACTGTTATTTTCTACTACTTGTCATCCCCAAACTGATGGACAAACTGAGGTAGTCAATAGAACATTGTCTACTATGCTTAGGGCTGTACTTAAAAAGAACTTAAAAATGTGGGAGGAATGTTTGCCTCATGTGGAATTTTCTTATAATCGTTCGCTGCATTCTACCACAAAGAAATGCCCTTTTGAGATTGTTTATGGTTTCATACCTCGTGCACCTATCGACTTGTTGCCTCTTCCAGCTTCTGAGAAGGTAAATTTTGATGCGCAATAACGTGCTGATTTGATACATAAGATGCATGAGACAACTAAAGAGAACATTGAGATTATGAATGCTAAATATAAAGTTGCTGATAGTCAAGGACGCAAGCATGTTTCTTTTGAACCTGGTGATCTTGTGTGGTTACACTTGCGTAAAGAACGATTCCCTGAATTAAGAAAGTCTAAACTCATGCCTCGTGCAGATGGTCCTTTTAGAGTACTTGAACGTATTAATGATAATGCGTATAAGTTAGACTTGCTGCAGATTTTGGGGTTAGCCCCACCTTTAACATTCAGATTTGCGACCTTGCTTGGCGTGGAAGATGAGCTTGAGTCGAGGGCGTCTCCAATTCAAGAAGGGAGTATGATGAGGACATCACTTCTATTGATATGAACACCCTCTTCATCGCTTCCATGAATGATGGGCAAGGTCCAATCACTCGAGCACGTGCTCGTCAACTCAACTATCGAGTAAATTCGTTTTAGGAGTCAATAATATTTCCGCTGAGCATTCGATACTTCCTAAGACTTGTGATTTTCTTGTCCTTAGGAACCATGGAGAAGAACCACGCGAGCTCAAGTGTAGAAGTGGAACCTCCAAGCGCAAGCCAACTCATATTCGCGAGTTCGACTCAGATTCGGACTGCTGGACAGCGCCTACTTCAAATGGCCATAACTTTTGATCTAGAAGGTTTCTCGGGGCCCGTGAGTACTCGTTGGAAAGATCTTGGAGTCTACTTTCAGATGAATCTGGTCTCACCTCGAAATTCCATCCGATCCGATCAGAAACTGCAAAACAAGTGGCGTCACTTTTCCAGTCCGAGTTAAAGTGGGCCTTGGACCTTGTAATCACACTTAAACTATTTGGGCCAGCACTAATCATGGGTGTACTGTTCACATGAACAGTACCCATGAATAGTACCACACCCCCTTTTGTTAGATAAGTGCGGCCTCCCCCACTCCTATTTAAGGAGGTCGTACCCCTTTAGTTTTCTTCGGGTTTTTCTTAAAGATTATTCTGCTTAGCAGTTTCACCGCATGTTCGGTTGAGAAACCCCACTTGTGAACTCAAACTTTATTCGCAATACAATTTCATATTGCGTCTTAAACTCTCTTGCTTGTGTTCTCGATTAAACTGCGGGAGATAGCCTTCTTGGCGAGGTCAATCGTGTTCGCACGGTTGATAACCAACTGAGCGATGGTGTAGTGATTGCAAGGGTTCGATCTGTTTTGGTCGAGCCTTTGGATCATCAACGTCGAGATCTCCACAATCGATTTATCGGTACCTTCGGAAGATCGGGCCAACGTCACATCACTTCTTTGAATTTGAGCGTTGCTTAAATTGATCAACTCTCTCGCTTTACTTTTGAGCCTTTGTGCTTAGCTTTGATATATATGTCTTACCATGATCTTGCTAGCATTTGTCGGGCTTGATATCTTTGTTTGTGCAATATTAGAGATACTAGATTGTTCTTTTGGGTAATCTCCAAAGCTTCTTGTAATCAAAAATTGAAAAATACAAAAAAATGAAGCCACTCCATTGCACTTCATGCATACTCCTCTTTATACTTCTTTTGTTTCTGCTTCTTCCTTTATTCTATATTTGTTATCTCTGGATGAGAGGAAGGCGTGATTCCTTGATGAATCCATTGTCAAAGGGGGAGAAGATGTGTTAAATGAGAAGAGAAGATGTGTTAATGAGAAGATTTTCTTTGTTGGGGGAGAAGTTTATACAAAGGGGAGAAACTGAAAATTTAAAAATTGAGGATCATAGTGAGGGGGAGTTCTTGAGTTGCATTCTTATTGTCTTATTGAATATTCTGAACTTGAATTGCATTCTTTTATCCTCATAATGATCATAGGTCAATTGAATAATTGTTCTTTCATATGGACCTCATGTGAGAATTTTGACCCTTTTCTGGAAATCAAAGTTTTTATGCTTTCGTTTGCCTTGTCTCACATGCCTATACTATTCTGATGCCAGCTTGGTCATTTTCATTGCTTTTTCTTTCTTATGGACCAAGTTGTGCCTTTGTGCGAAAACTGCGAGTAAACTCGTTTTCAAACCTCTTACTTACATTTTCTGGATAATTGCCAATGTGTTCATCAAGGGGGAGATTGTGGATTTCATGGGGATATGCTCCAGATCTTAGGATGATGTGACAATTGGCAATGGCGTTTATGGTTTGTCGTTTCACGTGTTTTCGACAAAGCTACGCTTCTATCGACGAGGCGGTCCGACCGGTCCTTGCACGGCGGTCCGAGCCCGGTCCCAAATCGGTCGGACCGGCCATGTGGGGCTCGGACCGCGGTGACCAAAGTGGTCAAAACAAATTGGGCCAAAAATAGGTGTTGTAGGCAAGTGAGGGATCCCAATGCACTTGGTCTCATGATTTTGGAGTCTCGATAAAAAGTTCTATTGGTTTAAAGTTTCCAGAGGTTTGGATTTTCGGGGTTGAAATTGGCTAAGTCCCAGGCGGTCCGGCCGCTCATTGTGGAGCGGTCCGACCGGCCAAGGCGGTCCGACCGGCTCACCCGAGCGGTCGGACCAGTATTGACTTGAACGTCGGCCAACCGTGGCGATGTTGATTTGTTAGGTCAAAGTCATTGGTATCGTGGCATATGGTTTGCATGATGCATGTTTTGACTAACATGGGTCAAGTTGTGAAGAACTTGTTCCCGAATTCGTGTTTGCTTGTCTGTGGTTGTGCAGGTTGCTTGGTGGTCAACGACGGTCAACGGCGAGGAGGATCGGGACTAGACTTGGAGAGTTGAGGTCCAGAACGATCGACGATGCCGGGTGAGGTCAACGACTCAAGTGTGACACAAGATGGACAAGGGTGACCTATTGGCAAATCCATGGTGCATGGTGAAGCGGTTTAGGTCAAAAGGTTAAAGACGGCGCTTTGCGAAGCGTGCTGTCTGACCCGTTTGTTAGTGGGCCTTAACGGGAGCCCAATTGAGTCAAACCCTAGAGAGTTCTAGACCTCCACTATAAATAGGAGGAGGTGGGGGCTGTTCCCTCTCTCTCTCTCGCTGTTTTTCACCTCTTTTGTTGCTTGCAAAACCCTAATTGGTTTAGGGGGAGTTGAGGTGGAGGCTAGGGCTTTTCATGGTTTGAGGAGAATTTCATGATCTTGGATTGACCACTGATCCATGATGGCATGGGTGTAATCCAGCGACGATCTCGTTATTAATCTATGCAAGGTTTGCTTGAGATAAGTCTCTTTTCGTTCTTGCTTTCGATTTCGTGATTTTAGGGCTTTCTTTGATCCGCGAGTTTGTGATTGATTCTTTCACGTGAATTAGCTTGCTGTGATATGTGTGAATCTATCTAGCATCATCTTGATCATCAATCTCTCACGAACAAGCATTAGGATCAAGTTTTCGTTCTTGCCCGGTTTTATACCTTCTGTTATTCAATTGGCAATTGCTCAAGATCGTTCCAAGAATTATCATAATATTCGATTGGAATAGGTCCTCAATAGCATAGAGAAGGTGTATGCAAAGTTTTGTAAAGATTGGAGTTGAGAATCAAAAGTTTGACCTAATTACAACTTCGTCATCGGCCGATTTTATCATTGCGGTCGGTTTCGAGTCGGCCGGTCCGATCATTCATCATCACCGGCCGATCGAATTTGGAGCGGTCCGACCACAAGACAACGCCGGTCGATCGGCCGCAATCGGTCCGACCGACTGGGTCCAGAGGTCAGACCGCCCGTGGTTTGTGATTTTGCAATCTTAGTTGATTTTGTGATTTTGCTTAGGGGATTTAATTGGATTCAATACTAGTCTTCCGCTGTACTGGTATATTGATCTTCATAGCTTCATCATAGCTATTGGAGTGAAATTGTGTTGAATTCATTATTTGGGAAAAAGTGAGCGTGCTCCTATTCACCCCCCCTCTAGTCGCCTTTTCGGTCCAACAGGATGTGTGCCCTCAACTGTGAATTCCACTATTATTTTTTTTCCAAGATCCTCGTTACCAGATTGTTTCTTTTGGTTTCGTGCTCGATGTGAGGAGCAACATTTTTCTGTGTGACGAAACTTGTCCTTGTTCGCCGCTTTCTTTTGAGAAGGAATCAACGGTTTTATGTTGCTAAGTTTTGCAATGTATAGATTGTCAACTGTTTTATAGTGGTTAAATAGTCGTAGTGGTGAGATTTTGCTACCAAACTATTGAAGGAGTAGTAGAAGATGAATTGGTTTTGATCTGTACCTCTTGGAGGAAAATTGATATACATGGAATGTTTGGCTTCGAAGAAGTCTGAATAGTATTATGACTGAGTAGAACCTATAGTATAGATAAATTCCAGAACTTCAGTCCATGTTAAAAGGTTGGGGATTATCGAAGGTATAGAGACCTTGATTAATTTTATAGAGTAACACAATTGGATAGTATTGCGAGATTATGTGGGGAATTTCTGAGGATGTCAATAAGTGAGTATGTTAGAATTGTGGTAATGTTGGAGATTCAATCCGAAGATTTTCCTATCTGTTACGATTGAAAATTTGTTGTAGAGGTCTTGGAGGTTAAATCTGGGCTCTGAACTTTTACGCTAGACCTTTGGTCACACAATGATTGTGTGTAGAGAGAGTGGAATAATGAAGTTTCCCGAGCAATGGAATGATCATTGATAGAACCTTTCTAATATAGTACATGAGCGTGTGTGCTAAGTATTCTGAGTTGTTCTTTAAAATTAGAGGTAATGTGTTTGGGTGGGATCAATTTTGTGGTGCTTTGGGTGCCTTCAATCAATTAATGTTGATTAGTAGAACGAGATGCCTAGAGTATTCGGAGGATTCAATAGAGCCTCTCCACAATGGTGTGGATGATGTATTTCAGTTTGAGCCTAATTTGAGGATTTTCAATTAAAAGGTTTAAGCTCATGTGGTATGCGATGAATTCAAATTTCATGGTTCGAGAGAAAATTTATTCCTAGAAGAGAGAAAATATGGAAAAACTTGTTTCATTGGATAATGAGGTGTTTTCTTGATTCTCGTTCGAGTCTTGTGTTGTTGACTGGTGTTTTCTACAATTTGAGTTGGTGCTGTGTTGGCATTTTGATTCTTTCCAACTCAGACAAACCGTAAGAAGTTTTTGGTTTGGTCATTCGAGTGATTTCTCCTTTGGTTGTCGTGGTGTTTATTTGCAAATTGTTTACTTGGGAAATGGAAAAGGTTCTCGAGATAAATCTTCAACCTTGGATTTGATTCTGTTGGTAGGGAGTTGTTAATGCATGGTTACGAGAGAATATTTTATTTTCAAGTTGGGTTATGTTTGCAAAATAGTTGTTTAAAGACGAGTTCTGTTTTACCTTCCTGGTTTACGGTTGTACTCCTTGTTAAAGTGAAAGAACTGATTGAGACGTGGTACAAGAGTTCAGGTGTTTTGTGTGGTTGTGTGATTTGGTACCGAAGAGAAGAGTGGCCTAAGGAACAAAGGTTCGTTTTTGGAAGCTGTAGTGATTTTGGAAGGCGGAGTTTCGCTAGGACCGTCTCGTGTCCTGGCGCAGGGTATACAATGTTTTGTGCCACCCAGTGTCGAGGGAGTACTTGAGGCATTTGGAGTGGGAGGTTTCATTAGAACCGTCGAACCACGAGTCAGACAGTCGAGTCAGCCGTGCTATCGAGTCCTGCCTATGGGGTGGTTCCGAAAAGACCGGATGAATAATACAACAGAAACGTTAGTTAGTAAAGGTGCGGTGGACGATCGCATCGAGCGAAAGCGAATTGGGAGCTGGAGTCCCGCAAGCTAATTGTTGATGCCCTTTGAGTAGAACGACAGATAGAATTCGGGGTTGAATTCTGTTTAGGGGGGGGGTAGAATTTAATACCCCAAAATTTATTCAAAGAATAGAGAGTATTCGGAGAAAGAGTTAAACATGGATTACAATTTTTAGTGATCTCAAGGGGGTTTTCGCGAATTCCCGACAACCTGGGCATTGGGCCACGGCCAATGTGGCCCAAGAGGGGGATGGCCAAAGGGGGGATGACCTTCCCCCAAAAACCCTGAACTCCCTTCCCCCTTTCCCCCCACTTGGAGCCGCCACCCTCCTCCCTCGCTGCACCACCTTCTCCTTCCCCAGCCAGATTTGTTCGTCAGATTTGGGTAAGTTTCAGACGTTTATGATCTATCCACCTGTTAGAAAGTTGTAGCCCTTGGTCTTAGATTTCTTTAGGCACCGAGATCATCTGATTTGGAGTTACGGTTTAGGAGATATGGTCATTTTCGCATGCATCGCTCGTGAGAGCCGATCGGATTTGACTGTTTGCTTGTCTCGCCATTATGAATGTTGTAGATAATTCAGTAAGGTTTCCAAGTTCATAAAGAACATAATTTTTAGAGTTGGTAATAAAAAGTTATAGAATTTTAACCGCGCGCTGTTCTGTCTGTCTAAGATCCGGGGAAATATCGGTTTGTTCCTCGGTTTTGATCTAGTTAGAGTCAGATTCAGAACTTCCACCAAACTAGGTTATTGTATCCCTTTAAATAATATTTCCAAGTTGATAAAGATCACCTCCATTGGATAAGTAGAATGAAAGTTACATCATTTTCTTTTATCATTGTTCAATTCGACGGATGTCTGCCGCTTGTTTTCAACTGCGGTTTAGCCAACTGTTTTGGCCGAATCAAAGAACCCCGTCAACTAGAGTTTTGTAGCGTTATGCATTAATTTTCATTGGGCACTGGTTCCAGGTCGTTTCGAGTCCCAGATAATTATTTATGATTTTATTTGTACTGCTGTCCAGTTGGTTGGGCAGATGGTGAAATGAGTATTGTCCGCTTATATTCGTGGTTTGTGTTGGTCGCTGGGAGGATAGTGTGGGTCTCTCATTACCTAAGCCATGCCACGTTATTCTTATTTCAGGATCATACTTGTGTAGGCGGCGAGGCATCGCGTGTGGGAGCACCTTCGTTGCTTGCTAACGCGTCGCAACGTGAATGGCAAGTACATTGAGATTCTTTGCATTGATGAATGATGTGTGTTTGTGTTCATTATAATATTTCTATGATCCATGTTTTCAATCAAAGAAGTTAATCAATATTCATATTCCATTACATGCAGTTGCAATGTGTTAAGATATATTGATTTCTGTGGAACGCTCGCTGTTGGTTGTTGTGCCGATGAGTTGATGATCCATGTTCATATTCCATGATATACATTCTATTCTTATTTGATAATCCATGAGGAAGAAAGTGATAAAATTCATTGCATATGTTCATTCAATTCATGTGTTGTTCATATGCATTCCACGGGAGTGGATTTGTAAAGACCCATCAACTCCAGTATGGGCATGTAAGACCCACCATTCCAATGTGGGTAGTTTCGGACACCCGTATGAAACGTTCTTCATACGGTAATTTAGTCCCCTGACTTTGTTATGTACGGGCTTAAGTGAACACCGACGGGTGTCTCACTCGCTATACCGGTATGAGCATGTGTTAGTCCATTCCTTTCAATGCATCCATTTATTCCATTCATATACATAAGTTTTCAGAGATTAATTCTCAATTCGTATTGTGACTGACCTGTTCATAACCTGGTATGTTCAATTGTTTATTGTATTTGCTGAGTTTCGACTCACCCTAGTTTTTCTGTGTTTATTTAGGTGAACCTTGCTGATGATAATGTTAATGGGAGGGAGTAGACCAGCACGTTCCACATAGTTCATTACATTATATTTTCATTAATGAATTCAACTATGTTAATCTTTGATGAGAGATGAACTGTAATAAGTAATGTTTAGACTTCATGTTATGTCGTTTCATGACTAGTTCCTTGATTATTCACCATTGATGAATTGGTTGTTTTCACCTCGTTACCATGGTATTGTTGTCTGATTAGAGGCATATTGAACCTTATTCTGCAATTTGATGGTATGTTGTATCTTTAGGTAGCATCTTTGCTTCCGTATAGCCAGGGTGCTACAGTTGGTATCAGAGCGGGCTTTAGGTCCGTGCTTGATTCAAACATATTAAATTGACACACTGTGCACACTAGGAAAGGGTTGGGTAAATGTTGCTTAGATTTCAATTGTTGTGACTCGATTAATGAGTCGTTGTTGCATTATTTTGTGCTATGATGTGTTAATCTATGATATGATATGATATCCTATATCTATGAATTTATTCTATGATTGTCATGAGATGATCCTATATATATTCATAATTGAATACATTGGTTATGCGTATTGGTAGCGGATGTTGAGCAGTTGAGTTCGTGGTTGTTGTCCTGGGTTTTGCCAGGCTACACCACTGTTCGTGGTATGAAATTAGAGAAGTTCTTACCCCTGTTCCATAAGTTCTGTGTTGAGCATGAGCTCGTTGATGAATTTGTTGTCTTTCTCGAGCTTGTATCTGGTTTATTGGTTGTAGTTTCTTGCAGTTCATGAATTTCTTTTAAATAGGGGGTTATAATGAAGTGGGCAAGCTCTAGTGGGTCTCTGATCGTTCTTTGAAACAATCATTGTTCTTTCGATTATTGTGATATTTCTACTCCACGTGAGCGTAGTTAAATTGCAAGATTTATATTTTCACGGAAGTTTTGTTTTACCCCTGTTGAAAAATTTAACTCATTTGTTCGCTTGGATTTCGGGTATTGGAAGATTTATTTTGTAAGTTCTTTATTAAGTGTGCATCGACCTTGCATATTTCTTTTGGGTTGCTTTAGAAAGTTGTTCTTTTCCTTGATTTATGAATTTGACAAATTCTTGTCCTGTGGTGGTTGATGAATTTTTCTCGGGTTCATGGTTCATGGTTCATGGTAGTTAATGAGGTTCAATGGGTCTTTAGTGGTTCTATGAAACCATTATTGTTTTTCGGCTGTTGAGTTGCTTTTACTACTAGTCATCTTCGTCAATTAGCAATATTGATATTTGCATGGTTGTTCCTTCTTTCTCATTGGAAAAGAGCGACTCCTTTACTCGTTTGATAGTTTGAATAATGAGAGTTTTCTGTTGCAAGTTCGTTAACATGAAAAAGCATTGGCTCCATGTATTTCTTTTGGATCATTTCGCTTGTTGAAGATTAATGCATCTATTTTCTGAAGAAAAGTGTTAAAACTCTTTTGTGGTGCTTTGTTGTGATTAAGTCCTAGGCTGTAATCAAATAAAATTATTTTAAAACAAAAAAACAAAGTCTAACTTAGAGTGACTTTGCTCAGCATGTCTATAACCGTGGACACGGCTATTCGAATAGTTTTTACACTCTGCAGAGGTTGTACAACTTTATCCACAGGAGATAATTTGCTTTTAATGTCGACCAACACACGCTTCTGAAGGCGTGCGACTAAGCAATTATCACAAGGCTTTTCCAATGTTCTACCTCAAGGCTAACACGCCCGCTAAGATTTCACTTCCATTGGGTTAACCACCCATCGGAAGCCCCCTCATGCGCTAGGTGGGAATACTGTTTACCAACAACCACACAACAACATGGCACACAAGACAATGAGGTAATACAAATTAATAAGCCTAGTCTTGCCCATACAGGATATGTGATAGTACGGTGGAGCTTAGCAAGATGCGGCTCAAAGTCCGGTCTTTAACTGACTTGGGCAACCTTCCAACACCTTGGACTCGATCAAAACAACGAATCGATCCTATGCATCGACTTGCACCATCCAACAACCATTATTCCCAAGTCTAAACTATTTTAGTATCTTCATAATTAAAAATATTTTCTAAACTTTCTATGGTACAACAATACCATAGACTCAATTTAAATCCAGTTTGAATAATTTGGCTAAACTCCACAAATTCAAGATTTTGATCTAAGCACTGTCTAAGCATATAATTATTTTTAAATTTTTATTTTGACTATGGTGACAAGGGAATGATAATCCAATTAACAACATTGGCTATTCAAAGGAATTGGAATAACTAGGAAATTTAAAACAGGAATGAAAATAACTGAATAGAATTATGCATGCAACATAAATTTAAAACAGAATTAAATATGTTAAAATAGTGGGGTCAATATGATCAATGGTATAACTTGCCTTGCTCGAAGTACTGATAATCTAACTCTTCAGTTGGGTCGAGCTCTTTGGAGTCATCGAAATCTATATGCAAAACCAGACCAAATTCAAATAAATTCAAATAAGAACTCGACGCTATACCAGACAAAACAAAGGATGTAATTAAGGGCAGGCCGAGATACACAAAGACCAAAATAGCGAAGACTCGACGCTAGAAACTAGATTACGACAACTAGACCAGCAACAAAGACACCGACAGTGGACTCGAATTCAACAACGCAAAAACTGAAAACACAATTGCGAAAGGCACAAAGAGGTTTGGACAGCGGAAAAAAACTTAGATCTAAAACTATCAAAAGGGGATAAACAACATTACCTAACGGGCAACCTGATGCTCTGATACCAAATGATGGGTAGCGGTGGCCCAATGTTCCGATAGGTTCGATTTGTTTCGTTGTGAGGACGTTGACGCTTTGAGGCTTCCGACCCGCAGATCTTCACCTCGCAATTCGCTACACCCGCACAACTGTCGTTATCAACCACGCTCGCACATGATTGACCTTACCACGAAGGTTATGGTTCCTGCAAGCAATCGAAGCAACTCACAAGAACAAGATAAATGCATTCTGAAATATATTGCGGATTTGTATGAAGGTCACAAAGTGGGGTTTCTCAAACCATAAACGGCGAAACTGCAAAGGCAGAATAATCTAAGAAAAAAAACCCAACCCTAAACTGGGGCGGCTGCATGCAATATATAGGGGGTGGAGGACATGAGGAGGTCGACCAAGGGTTGTGCTGCCATGTGGAGAGACGTACACATCCTGGGCTTTAATCTTGCCACGCATACAAAGCCTTATTAGGCCCAAAACGGTGACGCAACACCTTATTTCCATGTCTCTGATTAACTCCCAACGTGGTCGTCACTGGTTGGGGGCCTAGTCGTAGAACTTGAGACCTGGTCGTAAATCTGGTAGCCTGGTCGTAGGACTGGTCATAGAGTGGCGAGATCGATCGTGAGCTTGCGGATCACGCAGAAGGCGGTCGTGAGCGGTTTGGATCCTCTCCATCATTCCTTAATAACAGAAGATCACCATTTTTAGGTAGCATACCATTCTGCATAGATAAATTATTAGCACCTAGAAACGAGCTCACCTCATAATTTAAGTGACGTGCACGAGCTCTTGTCATAGGACCTTGTAGTTTAGCAACCGGATATGGAGGATTTTGTGTAGTGCGTGTATCCGAAGGAGTGATATCCTCATCATCCTCCCCTTCTTGAATTGGAGTCGTCCTCGACTCAAGGTCATCTTCTTCCCCCACGTATGGCTTCAATGCTGAAATGTTAAATGTGGGGCTAACCCCAAAATCTGCAGGTAGTTCCAATTGATAAGCATTATCATTGATCTTCTTAATTATTTTAAATGGTCCATCAGCTCTAGGCATCAACTTTGATTTTCTTAATTCTGGAAATCTATCCTTTCTCAAATGCACCCAAACTAAATCACCTAGTTCAAATTTTATTTCTTTTCTACCTTTACTTCCAGCAACCCTATACTTTTCAGTCATACGCTCTATATTCTCTTTAGTTGTTTCATGCAACTTAAGAACAAATTCAGCACGTTTCTTAGCATCTAAATTATTTTTTTCAGAGGTAGGCAAAGATAGTAAATCAATAGGAGCATGGGGGTTAAAACCACACACTACCTAAAACGGACTTACCTTGGTGGTAGAGTGTACCGACCTGTTGTAAGCAAACTCAATATGTGGTAAACACTCTTCCCACATCTTCAAATTCTTCTTTAAAACAGCCCACAATATGGTGGATAACGTGCGGTTGACAACCTCTGTTTGTCCATCAGTTTGGGGATGGCACGTGGTAGAAAATAGTAGCTTTGTCCCTAATTTGTTCCAATGTGATCTCCAAAAGTGGCTCAAAAACTTCGCATCGCGATCCGAGACAATAGTATTGGGCACTCCATGCAAGCGAACGATTTCCCTGAAAAACAAATCAGCTATGTTTGTAAGATCACCGCCTTGTGACAAGGTATGAAATGTGCCATTTTAGAAAATCGATCCACTACTACAAATATACTATCCCTCCCCTTCTTTGTCCTAGGCAATCCTAAAATTAAATCTATAGAAATATCCTCCCAAGGGGCGCTAGGAATAGGAAGAGGCATATAAAGTCCATGTGTATTGAGACGGGACTTATCTTTGTTGCATGTGGCGCAGCTAGCCACGTAGCGCTCGACATCGCGCCTCATCTTTGGCCAAAAGAAGTGGGCGGCCAGCGCATCTTTAGTCTTCTTTGCTCCAAAATGCGCCATCAAACCCCCTCCATGCGCCTCCCGCAACAACAAAAGATGAACGGAGCTAGCTGGAACGCATAGCTTGTTGGCACGATAGATCAAACCATCAATCAGCACATATTTATTCCATATTTTCTCTCCTTTACAATGTTCAAGCACTTATTTAAAGTCCAAATCAGTAGCATATAAATCTTTAATGGTCTCCAAACCAAAAATCTTATGATCAAGTTGAGATAACATGGTATAACGTCTAGAAAGCGCATCGGCAATCACATTGTCCTTACCTTTCTTATGCTTTATGACATATGGAAACGACTCAATAAATTCTACCCAATTAGCATGTCGTTTATTCAGTTTAGCTTGACTTCTAATATGTTTTAGCGATTCATGATCGGAATGTATAACAAATTCTTTGGGCCATAGATAATGTTGCCAAGTTTGAAGCACACGAACTAAGGCATACAATTCTTTATCATAGGTAGAATAATTCAGACTAGGCCCATTTAATTTCTCACTGAAGTATGCAACCGGCTTACCTTCTTGAATCAATACACCACCTATCCCAATCCCGCTAGCATCACACTCAATCTAAAAAGTCTTACCAAAATCAGGGAGTTGGAGTAGAGGTGATTGGGTGAGCTTCTCTTTCAATAAGTTGAATGCCTTCTCTTGCGTAGGTCCCCATTGGAAGGACACTCCTTTCTTGGTCAATTCATTCAATGGTGCGGCAATGGCGCTGAAATCCCGCACAAAACGTCGATAGAATCTAGCAAGGCTGTGGAAGCTCCGCACCTGTGTCACAGTGGTAGGCGTCGGCCAGCTTTGGATGGCCACAATCTTTGCCTCATCCACCTCAATTCCCTGTGGTGTCAAAACATAACCAAGAAACGTAACTCGATTGGTGCAAAAGGTGCACTTCTCGAGGTTACCAAACAAACATGCATCTCTCAAAGCATTAAAAATAGCACGTATATGATTCAAGTGTAGCTCATGAGACTTGCTATAAATCAAGATATCATCAAAATAAACCACTACAAATTTTCCAATGAAAGAACGTAAAATCTCGTTCATCAATCGCATAAAAGTACTAGGTGCATTACTTATACCAAAAGGCATCACTAACCACTCATATAGTCCGAACTTAGTTTTAAAAGCTGTCTTCCATTCATCTCCTAATTTCATTCTAATCTGGTGGTAACCACTCCGCAAGTCAATCTTTGTGAAAATAATAGAACCACTCAACTCATCAAGCATGTCATCTAGCCTAGGAATAGGATAACGATACCTTATGGTTATATTATTAATGGCTCTACAATCAACACACATATGCCAACTACCGTCTTTCTTAGGAACCAAAAGAATAGGAACAACACAAGGACTAAGGCTTTCAGATGTACCCACGGTCCAAAAGATCTTGGACTTGTCGCTGAATTTCCTTAGTCTCCTCGGCTTTGTCCTATATGTAGCACGGTTTGGCTAAGTCACTCCTGGGATCAAATCAATCTGATGCTCTATCCCTCGAATAGGTGGCAATCCTGGGGGTATCTCAGCTGGAAATACATCCACATACTCCTGCAAAAGGTTAGCAACGGCAGGAGGCAAAGAGCTAGACATATCATTAAATAGAAATAAGGCATCTTTGCATATCAAAGCATAGCATGGCAGCTCATTATCATAAATTTCAGCAAGTTCAGATTTAGTGGCAAGCATAACACATCCCTTCAATTTAATTCCCTCGGACTTAGAACTAGGCGCCACTTTCTCCCGTTTAGGTGGGAAAACACGTTTTGCTACTTGCTGATTTTCAGAATCACGTTCATTGGTTTTTCTTTTATTTTTAGCACGCTCTACTTCATCTTTCACAATTTCAGTGGGTGTCAAAGGCAACAACTTAATCTTCTTACCCCTATGTGAGAATGAGTAGGTATTAGCTCTACCATGGTGCAAAACATCATTATCATACATCCAAGGCCTACCGAGCAATAAAGAACATGCTTGCATAGGCACTACATCAAAGTCGGTATTATCCTTGTAATTACCAGCTGAAAATTGTACTCTCACAACTTTATTTACCTTTAACTTACCACACGAATTGAACCATTGGATGTAGTAGGGACATGGGTGTGGTTGTGTGGCCAAACCAAGCTTCTCGACCATCTCGGAACTTGCAAGGTTATTACAGCTCCCTCCATCAATGATTACTCTGCAGGCTCTCTCCTTTACGAGAAATCTGGTTTGAAACAAGTTGTGTCGTTGATTTTGCTCCGCTCTCTCCACTTGTGCGCTCAACACTCGTTGCGCAACAAGGCTCATGTGATTCCCGGTGTCAAAGAGCCTACATATTCCTCTACACCATCAAGATCACCGCTCACCTCGTCTCCTCCACTGCAATGTTAGTCGCAAGTACATATTCATTCTCAATATCACTAGCACTTACATAACCACCGTCTTCAGTGGCAAGATATGCTCGCTGACTTGGGCAGTCCCTCATGATGTGGCCCATTCCCTTGCAACGGTGGCAAACAATCCCAACAGTGCGGTACTGTGGAAGCAACCAAGAAGAACTCTTGGTGGGCCTCGCACACTAGCAGATTTACTTACCGGGTGCATGTAATGATGTCTGAGTCTTCTTGAGCGCCCTACTCGTGGAGGGGCAGACCAAATGTAGTCAAGGTGATAATGTTTTAACTTGCCCCGCGTTGATCTTGGTGTAGATGTGCTTCCAAAGTTGTTTCTTGGCCTCTCTTTGTCGTCCCCGCAATTCCTTTTCTACCAAACATGCAAGGTGGAACAATCTAGGAACACTATCATATTCTTTGTAATCAACTATGTCCTGAATTTCACATCTTAATCCTCCATAAAAACGTGTCATTGCAGCCTCTTCATCCTCAATAATATCACAACGCAACATACTAATTTGTAGCTCCTGATAATATTCTTCTACGGATCTATTGCCTTGGTTTAAGCGCTGCAGTTTCTTACGTAAGTCACGTTTAAAGGAAGGTGGAACAAATCTGTTACGCATAGCAACCTTTAAAGCATCTCAAGTAGTAGGCGTTAATCCATCATTGCATACCCTATTCCACCAAATGATGGCAAAGTTTCTAAATTCACTTGTGGTTTGCCTAACTCTATGCACTTCATGAACTAAGTGAGCATTAAATTTCTGTTCTACCGTCATCTCCCAATATAGGTATATTTTGGCATCATAAGCACCCGCAAAAGATGGTACGGTGAACTTGACTTTAGCATATGGATCATCATTAACACGTGCATTATGTTGCTGAATGTTATTACCTCTCATACCTTGACGGTTGAAGTTCAACCAGTTCCGTTGTTGTGCATCAAAGGCGTCGTGGTTTCGCATCTCATTATCATTATCAATCTCATGGTTATGGACTGCAACTTGAGGATCCACACGCCCATTGTTCTGTGGTGGATTGGCTAAACCATCAATGCGTGTATTGAGCATTGCAATGCTTTCATTGAGTTGTTGTAGTGTAGCATTTGTTTCCGCAAACTTCCTATCAATGTCGTCATTATTAGCATGGCGGTGCTCATCCAACACCCTCGTGAGCTCTTCCCTCAAAACACACTCTTGCGCCTCCAATTCCTCACCTGCCATGGTCAGTAGGAGACAAAAGACAACACAAAGATATTATCCCTATCAACTACCAGGTGGTGGAAGGTGGAATCACACTCTCAAGTGTCTTACCAAGCTCTTTTGAGTTTCTTACCAAATCGTAGCAGGTGGTCTGATCGGAGAAGGTGAGATGTATGACCACGGCGGAGGCGAATGCGAGTATCCAAATCTGAGTGCCGAAAGTAGGTGGAGCTCGGATAGGCAATGTATAGTAGCAAGGAATAGCAATAATGAAATCAGATTAGCAAAGCTGAATCAAAGTCCACAAGACTAAATCATAGTTTTGGCCCAAATGTTCCTAGAACTAGCTCAAGCAAGCTGAATAATAGGGTAGATACAAGCACAATGGAACAAAATTCACAAAGCAACTGATTTCTCCTGTGGGTGGTCGTGGACCAACTGTGGGTTGTCGTGGGCCACTTGAGCGTGGTCGTAGACCAACTGAGGGTGGTCGTGAGCCAACTAGGGGTGGTCTTTCTCTTTTTTTTTCTTCTCCTTTTGCTTTCTTTTTTATCTTTTTTTTTACTATAGAAACCCAACCTAGGTTTCCTCTCTTTTTTTGCGAGACCTTGACTCACAACTCTTCAAAACCTTCTTCTGGGTCTGGGGATATATAAATGTCACAAACTTTTTTCGGAGAGCAGGGGTATAAAGGTAATAAAAAGATACTCTCTCTCTGAACTTTGGCTAGGTGGTCGAAAGGGTAGGTGGTCGATTCGAGGAAGTGGTCGAGCCGACTAGGCAAACGAACCCGAGGAGGTGGTCGAATCCGACCAGGTGGTTGAACTCGAGTAGGTGGTCAAATCCGAGTGGGTGATCAAATCCGACTGGTGGTCGAACACGAAGAGGTGGTTGAACTCGAGTAGGTGGTTGAATCCGAGTGGGTGGTCGTATGGGTAGGGGGTCTCACGATCTCGACTATACCAGACAAAACAAAGGATGTAATTAAGGGCAGGCCGAGATACACAAAGACCAAAATAGCGAAGATTCGACGCTAGAAACTAGATTACTGACGACTAGACCAAGAACAAAGACACCAGTGGACTCGAATTCAACAACGCAAAAACGAAAACACAATTGCGAAAGGCACAAAGAGGTTTGGACAATGAAAAAAAACTTAGATCTAAAACTTTTGTGGGGCATTTTCTGGACTCTAGGTGATGAAACACAACTATCAAAAGGGGATAAACAACATTACCTAACGGGCAACCTGATGCTCTGATACCAAATGATGGGTAGTGGCGGCCCGATCACTACTACAAAAGAGGCTATAGTAGACGGCCCATCACAGACGGTTCCTTTGGAACCGTCTGTGTTGGGTATGTCTGGGCTATCTTTGCGCGCGGGCCTATCACAGACGGTTCGAAATAGAACCGTCGTGATAAACATTATCCTGAGCAGTTACGAAATAGAACCGTGCAGTGATTTCTCTGTCTTCATATAAATTGAGCCGAGACATCCCTCACGCGCTCAAGGCTGTGTCTACCACTTCCTTCCTGCCCTAGCTCCTCATCTGCTTTGTGTATACCGCTCCAGCGCCACTTCTCGCCCTAGCTCCTCCAACTGCGCCACTTCTCGCCCTAGCTCCTCATCTGCACAGGTCTACCGCTCCAGCGCCACTTCCTCGCCCTAGCTCCTCCAACTGCGCCACTTCACGCCCTAGCTCCTCATCAGCACTGTGTCTACCGCTCCAGCGCCACTCGCCCTAGCTCCTCCACCTGCGGCTCCTCCTCTAATACTGGTATGAGCACATGATCTTGCACCGTCAATGTTGGAATAAATAATATTAGCCCTGCAAATCTTAGTTTTGAAACCTTATAACTAATGAACTAAAATTTGACTTAGGAGTGGTAACTTTATAAAATTGAATTAGGTCTAATAATCACTAAAATTTGAGTTAGGATAATTAATTGGCTTAAAAATAAAATTTACACACCGGTTCACGATGCGGTGGGGTTTGGGTCAAGCAATATTGCATTTACGGTTCGGTATTTTAGGTTAATAAGTGTTGTATGAGGTGATGCCTATATTTGGGTTGCATGATTGTTCAATTGAGATAGATATCGTGTCGAGAGGTAGGGATCATGGTTGTGGTCGTAGGCATGGCTACGCTATGCCACCGCGTGTGGTACATAACTAGTGAAGAGTTTTCTTTCAATAACCTTAGATACAAATGTTGGAGAATGAGTTTATATTGCACATTTTCGTTTGCTATAAATTAATCGCTAATCAATTTGACACTAATTTGTTACATGCGTATTGTAGATGGATCGAAACTGGATGTACGTGTGAACCGTGTGAGTCAAGATTACATTAATGGCGTGGTTGCTTTTAGAAGAGCCGCCGAAAGGTGATATGTTGAAGAAGGGGATAAATTTTATGTATTGTCCGTGCATTGATTGCGTAATCAAGATGTTTAACAACGCCGTGATCGAGCGCACTTGATTCAAGGGTTTCAAAAAGGGTATACATGTTGGACCAGTCACGGTGAAGAGCAGATTATACCAGAAGTTAATAATGACGACATCGCCGAGGAAGTCAACGATTTGCCGGATGTGGACTGTGCTTTTGATGAGGATAGGGGGCACGATGACAATCTGGATCGGATGCTACGCGATGCGTAAGAGAACTACGGTGAGAGAGAGTTTTGTAAATTCGAGGGCTTAAGGGAGGACTCGGTGAGACCTTTGTTCCTCGGCCGCAAAGCGGAATACACAAGGTTGTCAACCGTGCTTGAACCGCTGAAATTGAAGGCAAGCAATAGTTGGTCCGATAAGAGTTTCACGGCGTTGTTAGGTCTCCTAGCGGACATCCTTAGAGGGAAACGTGTTGCCCAAGACCACCTATCAAGCAAAGAAGGTTATTTGCCCATTGGGAATGGAAGTAGAAAGAATACATGCATGTCCGAACGATTGTATCCTCTACCGTAAAGAGTATGCAGACATGCATTATTGTCCGTGTGCAAAGCATCCCGATACAAGCGTCAAAATATCGCTAAGGTGAAGCAAGGACCTCTGCTAAGATGTTGTGGTATCTACCTATAATCCCACGTTTGAAGCGTTTATTTGCGAACCCAAAGGAGGCAAGATTGCTGCGTTGGCACTCGTGAGGAGCGTAGAGAGATGGAAAGCTAAGACACCTGCTAATTACGCGGTGGAGAAACTTCGATCGGAGCTTGAAGAGTTCGGTGCGAACCGAGGAACATAAGGTTAGGGTTGAGTACGGATGGAATGAATCCTTTCGGTAACATGAGCACCGACATAGCACCGCCCGTGAATCTATGTATGTACAACCTTCCTCCTTGGCTCAGTATGAAGTGGAAGTACATTTTGATGTCACTACTTATCCAAGGGCCAAGCAACACTGGAATGATATTGATGTGTACCTAGCACCATTCTTTGGAAGATCTTGTGACACTTTGTGGAACGAAGGGTGCATGGTATGGGATGCGTACAACGAGAGAACTTCACTTCTACGCGCCATGTTGTTCTCGCACCATCAATGATTTTCCGCCTTGGTAACTGTCAAGACTTGAGACAAAAGGAGCCAAAGCTTTGTCGCACTTTGCTTAGATGCTACGGAGAGTGTATGGTGAACAACTCGCGCAAAAAGCGTGTATATCGTCCACCGTAGGTTCCTTCCGAGGAGTCACCCATACCGCAAGATGAAGAAACAATTCGACGGAAATAAGGAAGACGGTTCACTTCAAGGGCTTTTAGTGGAAAGAGGTCTATGATATGGTTAAGGATATCGATGTTGTGCTTGGGAAGGGACGTAAATTAAGAACCCGTGAGAAGAACATCCGAAGAAGCGGTCAATTTTTGGGACTTGCCTTATTGGGAGTACTTAGAAGTTCGCCATCGCATCGACGTTATGCGTAGAGAAGAATGTATGTGATAGCTTGATTGGTCTCTTCTTTGAACATTAGTGGCAAAACAAAGGATGGTGTTAACGCACGGCGTGACTTGGTCGATATGAACATAAGGACCGAGTTAGCACCAAAGAGACCGATCTACAGACTAACGCATCTTCCCCGCCTTGCTACACTGGCCCAAGGCCGAGAGAAATGAATCTGCTGTAGCTTGCACGGTGTGAAAGTCCCGCCCGTTACTCCGCTAATATTAAGAAACTTGTTTCTATGCAAGATTTGAAATTAATTGGTATGAAGTCGCATGATTGTCGTGGTGCTGATGACACAAATGCTTCTCGTTGTAATTAGGAGTATCTTGCCAACAAGGTCCGAGTGGCAATCTTGAGGTCGTGTTATTTCTTCAACTCAATTGCTCGTAAGGTCATCGATCCCCAAGGACTAGATGCTCTGCAGCCGAGGTAGTGACGACTCTGTGTCATCTTGAGATGTATTTCCTCCGTTATTTTTCGATATCATGGTCCATCTCATTGTTCACCTTGTGAAAGAGATAAAGATATGCGCCCTGTGTTTTACGCCATATGTACCCGCTCGAGAGGTACATGGGAATTCTCAAGTCCTACACGACGGAATCGATCTCGACCGGAGGGCGAGATCATCGAAGGTTATGCAACGGAAGAGGTCATTGAGTTCTCGTCGACTACATGGCTCTGTGGATCCGATTGGTGTGCCTCTATCTCGCCATGAGGGGAGACCTGATGGTATCGGGACCATCGGAAGGAAATCAATCACCCCGATCCGATAACGCACGCTCAAGCCCATTTCACGGTCTTGCAACACATGACCCAAGTGTCCCCATACATCGACGAGCACAAAGACATGGTACGCCAATGTAATCCGCACGGTCGGAGGTTTGGATCACGAGAGAGCACAACCGTCGGTTCAACGAATGGTTAAAGGTGCGAATCACTCGGAGGTCATCAAGTGATGATACACTGCTATGGTTGGCAAGAGGGCCACATTTTACGTTAAAAACCGTCTGTGATAAGTGTTATCACAGACGGTTTTGAACCGTCTGTGGTAACTGCTTGTTATCACAGACGTATAAATATAGACGGTTCGGAAACCGTCTGTGATGACGGTTCCGAACCGTCTGTGATGACGTGTTCTGTAGTAGTGGATCTTCCGATAGGTTCGATTTGTTTCGTCGTGAGGACGTTGACGCTTTGAGGCTTCCGACCCGTAGATCTTCACCTTGCAATTTGCTACACCCGCACGACTGTCATTATCAACCACGCCGCATTACGATTGACTTTACCACGAAGGTTATAGTCCCCGCAAGCAATCAAGCAACTCACAAGAACAAGATAAATGCAATCTGAAATATAATGCAGATTTGTAGGAAGTTCACAAAGTGGGGTTTCTCAAACCATAAATGGCAAAACTACAAAGGTAGAATAATCTAAGAAAAAAAAACCCAACCCTAAACTAGGGCGACTGCATGCAATATATAGGGTGGGTGGAGGACATGAGGAGGTCGATCAAGGGTTGTGCTGCCATGTAGAGAGGCGTACACATCCTGCGCTTTGACCTTGCGACGCTTACAAAGCCTTATTAGGCCCAAAACGGTGACGCAACACCTTATTTCCATGCCTCTGATTAACTCTCAAACGTGGTCATCACTGGTCGGGGGCCTGGTCGTAGAACTTGAGACCAGTCGTAGATCCGTAGCCTGTCAGGATCGTCATAGAGCCGCGAGATCGATCGAGAGCTTGCAGATCACAGAGAACTGGTCGTAGACGGTTTGGATCCTCTCCATCATGCCTTAATAATAGAAGATCACAATTTTTAGGTAGCATACCATTCTGCATAGATAAATTATTAGCACCTAGAGACGAGCTCACCTCATAATTTAAGTGACGTGCACGAGCTCTTGTCATAGGACCTTGTAGTTTAGCAACCAGATCTGGAGGATTTTGTGTAGTGCGTGTATCCGAAGGAGTGATGTCCTCATCACCGAAGATGCTAGCCGGCCGTGGAAAGGTCGTCGGTGATGAGGTTTGCGGGCTGCGCTTTAGGTCGACAAAGGCGATGGAGCTCACAGCTTCTTCAGCGAAGGCCCGGCGCGCAAGGTAGGCGACGGCGAGGGTGTGCGAAGGTATGGTCGGAGTTGCAGAGGGCTTGACATCGCCGAAGATGATGAAGAACCGAGTTTTGGTTACCACCGTGAAAACTCAAAATATGGGCGCTAGAGCGAGAGATGGTAAAGGGGGTGTTGGGGTTTGGGATGAGTAGGAGGAGTTGCACCTGGGGCTCCCATTTATAGTTCTAGGGCGAGGCCGAGGCTTCGTGCGGCTCAAGAAGGTCCGAACAGTCATTGGCGTGATTTGGGGATTTAGCGCGGCAAATGGAAGGGGCGAGGCTGGGCCGGACGCAAATTGACGAAGCGGTTTTAATGCGCACGGAGATTTAGAAGATGCATGCGGTCGGATTCGGCCAAGTTTGGAAAGCTCCGAAATCGTGGTAATGGCGACGGAGTGAGCCACGCCATGCGAGAAGAATGGAAAGAAGGTGATGACATCAGAAGCGTGGGCCCCACATGGCGGAGGGGAGAGAGGGAGGTGGTGAGAGAGAGGAGCTGACAAGGCGCACCTAACTATTAGCGAGGAAAGCCGGCGCGTCAATGTGTCTAGCCTACCAGGTTGTCATGAATAGGGTTGGGTTGAATTAGGGTTTTGACCCAAGTGCTGTTTGAGGATTTTTAATGATTTACCAATTTAAATAATTATGTTAATTCAAAAAGGCTTTAGAAAATGGCAAATAAAATTCAAAAATTATGTAAAAATTCACAGAAATTTTATTAGGCATTTTGGATTTAAATAAAATATTTCCAACTTATTGTTGGTAATAAATTTTGCAAATAAATTATTTTGGCTTTGAAATAATTCAAAAAATGCTTTTAAAAATTCAGAAAAATCCAATAAAATAATTAAATTTTATTTTGAACTGGAAAATGAAAATTGGGCTGTTACATGCATGGCAAACTCTGTAAAACCTTGACCTTAAGGTCCTTTTGCTACTAAGTAATATTAATTTGTCTACTTCTTTAGTTGTTGTAACACCCCAGCCCAACACTGAGCCTGGAATGCCACCAAACTACCCTTAAACGTCTAATAATCATCAACACACTAGAAAATTTCATCGAATCAAAATAATAATAGAACCCGGCCCACGGGTCTCGATAAAACACGAGTAAAGATTGATCACGCATGAACAACTAAGTAAAGGAAACATAACCAGGTAAGCAATCCAAAACAACACCAAACTAATGAATTCGAAGCATTGAAACAAAATAGACTAGTCCAGAACATTGACCTAAATTTTATTCAATGTCTAACAAGTCCTAGAGTAATCCAGCAATAAGGAATAAAATATTCTCATGGCAATTAATCATTTGTCTGAAGTAGAAAACTATTCCATGTGCCCTATTCGCTCTCAAACATGGTGCCCTCGAAGATCACCTAAAAACAACAGAAGAGCAAGGGTGAGTTCACGACTCAGCAAATACAACAATATACAACGAACAATAATGAATCAACGGTATTCAATAACTTCATTATCATCACATGCACTTTTATTAATATTCTCGTGATGTTCTCTTCACTTTGTTTTCACATCCATTCATCTCTTATCAATGCAACTCTACTCTACATGTCCACATGCACTTCTTTCGCGTATACCGGTATACCGTGAGTGAATGCTCGCGACAACATTCACTCTCAAGCCCGCCTCCTCCCAAGGATCGGGGACCTCCTCCACTCTCGTGGAGTTGTGATCAATCATGATCACCGCTCTTATGCAAAGATGCTTATGAATGCGCATATGCGTAATTTCATAATACTCATCATATCCAATTTTTCCTCATGTTCATCAACAATATAAATCCATACCATTCCATTGCTTGCAATTAAATACGAATAAAAGCACAACAATAATGATAATAGAAGATAAAGAAAACAAAGATCAATCATTGATCATTGCTCACTATGCACTTACCTTTACTAGTTGCGATGCACGATTTGGCTAGAAGATGGCAACAAGTACGACGCCTCTCCTACATTAAATACTCAAATTTCAATACAAACTACAGCATCATAAGAACAACAATCAATCGGCATCGCTCCCACACGTTCCCAAATCTACCACGCTTTCCTGGTACCGAATAGTCCCCCCATGCTGTCCTGGTACTAAAAAGAGCGTAACTTTTGACTCAAAAGTCTGATCATGGCAAACCACCTAGTTCTGGATTCTTCACAAAATTCCTCTCATTTTTCTTAGATTACCATGACTTCTAATTAAATCATCTAACCCTCTGTTTTTATCCCAGAAGACCGACCTGTCATCTCCTGGACAGCGAGTCTTACTAAATCCATAACTTTTGTTTTACCTTACCAAAATTTGAGTTCATGGATTCTACAGAATATTTAGACAATTATCTACATCTTTCATGTAGATGAAAAACTCTAATTAGTCCGTTTACTATTTTTAATCTATAGTCTACCAAAACAGTGCCGAAAGACGACAACTACATGGACAACATTATTTAAAAATACATAACTCGAATTATACTTGTCCGCTCGACATGATTAAATATTCTATAGAAAGGTATCGAAATTATCTACAATTAACTAGTAGATGATATTCCCAAAATTCGCTACCCAAAATAATCGTACAACAGGACAACAGACTAAACAGGTCTATTAATCAACCTTCGACTGGAAAATTCTAAAATGAATTTGTGGAGAAATATGGATCGTTACCCCGGAGACCGCGACGAGGAACACCGATCTCCCGCGTGAGATCCCTCTCTTTTTCTTCCTCCCCTTCCCCTTTTCCTTGATGGCACTTCCTGGTCCTCTTTCCATCGGCAGCACTCACGGCAACACATCATGCATATAGCAAATGCATTCCCTTAACCTTCCTTTCTCTCTCCCTCCACTATTCCATGCATCATCCATTCGTACGAAGTAGCATGGCAAGACTAATAACTAATTAGCACTAGCAAAAGAATACATGGATGGCAGCGAAACGACGTAGGTAGCCGACCTTCCACGTGTGCGGCCATGCAAGCGGGTAGGCGGCCAGCAGACACTTCATATGCGCGCAAGCCACGGTTGCCAGAAAATCATGTGCGGCCGAAGGCCACACGTGCAAGTGACAATGCACGGGCAGATGATGGCGCGTTGGTCAAACCACCCACGCAGCGCGCAGGAGTTCATCACGTCAAGCGCTAGGTGTGTGTATGCTACCGATGGCGTGTCGATGCATAACACACGATAGGCTAGGGTCAACTTGCTCTCTCATCTTGACTTTATATGGTTAGCCGTGACTAAAATGGCTAGGAATTGGTCGCCCAATCCTTCTTGGACCGTAAGGGTTTTCCTTTTTGCTAGCACTAAATACAGTCAGGTAATGCATAATGGTCTAACTTTCTTAATTAGACTTACGTATTCAAGTTAAGATCATGCAAGGCTTAGATCCCTTAATTAGCTAGCTAAAAACAAAAGATCAACATGAGGCACATAACTAGCTACCTTATTCTAAAATGGTTCTTCTCATACACGTGTTGAACTAAACGAGATACCACAGGCTGCGGCCCAAAGCCCAGGTTGCCAGGAAAACGCAAAAACCCCCGTGAAAAACTGAATCGAATTTCTGATTAACTCCTCCCGAATTCTTTTCTTGTTTCCCGATTAAATTTGAGGTATTACATTCTACCCTCCTTAAACAGAATTCGACCCCGAATTCTAACCAAGCATAACACGCTAGAATAAAAAACCACTAAAACCTTATCACATACCTGCTGTGAATAGTTCAGGGTACTACTCGCGTATGCGGGACTCTAGCTCCTAAGTTGCTTTCCGCTCGATCTGATGCGACGACCGCACCTTGAGGTAACTAACGTATTACCAACTCCCCACCAAAAGAGTCAAATCCAAAATTGAATATTCATCTCGAGAACCTTTTCACTTTCCAAGTAGATAGTTTGCAAATAGACACCACGTAAGCCAAAGAAGAAATCACTCGAATGCTCACATCAATCTTTTCCTTTATTCCTTCTGAACCGGAAAGAACCACACATACCAACATAAAACCAAATCAAATTGCAAATGACACCTGTCACAACGCACAGCCCGAACAAGTATCAAGATAGCATTCTACTACCCAAGAAAACACTCCTTTTCCACAATCCTTATTTTAGGAATAAACTTTCATTTAAATGATGGGATTCCAAGTTATTACACTAATCCTTCCTCTTAACCGACAACCTCAAAGCGTCGCTCAACCCGAAAGCAACAACCATACTCATGTAGAGAGACTCTACTAATCTACAATAACAAGCTCTTTAGTCAACTCCTCTACCAAATGATCACTTTGATCAATAATTTTCAACGCACGTCAATATAGATTTCACCTACGATCACAACACCTCAATCTCGTAACACCCCAATCTCTTAAGAATATTCAACTTAAAATTCACAGCATACACACACACACACACACACACACACTCATTTACTACATCCAAAGGATTCTATCAAAGTTCACCACAACTCCTAGAACCTAATCAAGGGCAACCAACATGCCAGCATAAAAATGCAAAGTCTCGACTCAACCTCTAAGACTCCTACCATGGACTTCTGGTATACTTGATAGGAAATCCTCAGATTCGATGAAAAAAAAAATTCCCACGATCCAAACCATACTCGGCCATTAATATCGTTGTTCCTCACGATCAAATAACCGCCTAATGTGATTAGCTTCACCAATCTCAAACCCACTAAACCACACCATTCTATTTCACCCACATGACTACAACATACACATTCGCAATACTCTAACTAGTTGACCAAGATTCAAACTTTTGAATATTTCAATATTCCACCAACATGAACAAAGGTTCTTGAATTACAATTCACTATTGGTTCTACTAGTTGTAACAACATAATCAGCTTTTACCTCAACGACCATCATTCCTTTTGGATCCAATTTCTACAAGATTTATATCACAAGCTCAATTCTTCCTCTAATGCTCTTCAAATAACCTACAACCCAGTGTTCTCACATCATCATATACTTGACCACTACTAACAGGATGCCACTATATACTCTATAAGATTTTGTAAAACAAATCGATGAAGAGGCAAATAAAACAATTTTTTTTTCAGCACACGAAAAAACATTTATTTTCGCAGTAACCATACGACCGGGAGAAATAGTCAAATAACAAGGATCTTTGAAAAGCAAAAGCGGAGACCATGGGCTTGAGGCACAAGTTCCACAAAATAAAATCTCAAATCTCAAATAAAAACAAAGCACTTTTTTTTAATAAAAAAAATCGAGAAACTCCTATGGGGCAAAAACAGAAAATTTAGGCACACTTCAAATAAACTACGAGTCACAAAACTTGACTTCGATCTCGAATACTACTACTTCACTCTTTCTTTAACAAAGAAAGTAATTCTCTTTTATTACAACGTTATGTTGCCAACTCAAACAAGAAAAGCTCTTAAGTCCGAATCACATGAATCACTTAAGAACCAATAAAGCCTTCCAACAAGCCACTAACTCAAACCAATCTCAGCTACTACATAAACCATGAACTCCAAAGATCACGAATGCAAAGCTTGAAAATTTTCATTTGAGTGATACCACGAGTGACGATCAAATGACCTTCTTTCTATAATAATCAACAACACCCTACCAATCCATTATTGATAATCTTACTAACATCCAAAATAATATCTTTATTAACAAAAATCATCATAGTCTACTCTTACATTTATCTGACTCTCTAAAACTAACCAAATTATTTCATATTACTTTATCATCTCATCCTCACATAGAGAGTCCACCAAAAGCATACAAACTCACTACAACAACAACTTTATTATAGCAGAGATCTACTACACAAATCAAAATGTTATACCAAAACCCTTTCATTATGGACATGCTATCGTCTGACTATTCCACTATCATGTAAGCATAGGCCACCAATTAAATCCCATCAGTTCAAATCTTACAAATGCTAAACACCAAACGTCAACACACAATTGTTGCACTCCAACCCTTTATTGCTATCAAGCGCTTCATCAAGAGACCTAGATGCTACCTACTTTCCTTTCCAAATCACATGAACAATCACAAACACATATTCAACTGTCCCTCCTCATGCTCATATTTTGGTGCAAAATCCCGACAAAACTTTCAAAATCATAGCCTTCCATCGATCAAAAAGTCTCAAAAACTCTACAACCAAATTCGTCCAATCATTCTAGTTAAAATAACTATCTAGAAACCCCTTCCATAAATTCTAGATCTACCAATATTCAATCTCTCTGATCTCTTGTACACAATTCTAACAATTACTCATACTAAGGAATATGTAAATCTAGCAACTATATAAAATCATCAAGTATCTCTGAGATAAGATAACTCCAAGATTAATATCCACTATGGTAATAATCTAGCATCTCCCCAACTTTTTCTTCCCACACATGAAGATTAATCAAGCTGAGACCAACTAATCCAACAAGTTTAGCAAAACTAATTAATTTTAATTATCATACCGATCATCAATGTTCTACAATTCTTAATAACTCTTTTGAATCCAATTAGTTATAGCCATACTATTAATCATAGTTCATCAAGAACTACCACAAGACACCATCAAGTTAATCAACTTTCCTTCCAAGGTTCTTGGTTAAGTTGATTATACACCACCTACAAACCCAACTTGATAACCCATATCGTATCCATTAATTTATTTAATTACAACCTTTAACTTAACCACGACAATACATCACTAAAGGGTTTTAATAATTTCTTTTATAAAAGAGAAGCATTCAACTTCAACACTCAAGATACCCAAAGAAATACATTGGGTCAAAGCTTTCACATGCTAAAGGACTTGCAAAGGAAACTTTCATTATCCAAAACATCAAGTGAATAAATGAGTCATGTTTTCCAATAAGAAAGATAGAACTCCAATAAAAAAGGTCAATCTTAACAATTAACCAAGTTCATCAGATGCAATAATAACTCAATAGTCAGGAGAACAAATAATCGCTTCATGTAATCAATAAATACCAATTGAAACCCGTCTACTACATTGTACCCACTAACCCAAGAAAATTCATTAACCAACAGCGAGTAATTAGAATAACCAAATGCAAACTCAAGAAAGACAACAACCTTTCCAAGAAACCCATCCACAACACCTTTAATTAGTTTACCTAAGGTAAACACTTCACTATTCCCATACCATGAACAATGGTCAAACTTGACCATGCCCATGGCCACACCCATAAACTCTACCTCTCAACAACAACCACAATCAACAATAAATAATAAGTTTAAAGGTCAAAATCAAGTCATGCACCAATAAACAGCGTACGCAGGCGTAAAAGCGATACTGTACTCAATCTCTAACTCCATCAGTGCACTAGTGTGTCAAATTTTAGATTAGTTAACCATTAGCAAATTTTAGTTGATTTACTAAACCTAAAACAAATTTTAATAATTTTAGTTTGCCTAAGTTGTTAATATATTCACCACGGACCTAAAGCCCGCTCGATACTAACCGTAATAATGCACTTTTACCACACCGAGCACGGAATGCCACCAAACTACCCTTAAACGCGTAATAATCATCAACACACTAGAAAATTTCATCAAGAATCAAAGTAATAATAGAACCGATCCACTGGTCTCGATAAAACACGAGTAAAGATTGATCACGCATGAACAACTAAGTAAAGGAAACATAACGGGTAAGCAATCCAAAACAACACCAAACTAATGAATTGAAGCATTGAAACAAAATAGACTAGTCCGAACATTGACCTAAATTTTATTCAATGTCTAACAAGTCCTAGAGTAATCCAAACAATAAGGAATAAAATATTCTCATGGCAATTAATCATGTATGTCACAAGTAGAAAACTATTCCATGTGCCCTATTCGCTCTCAAACATGGTGCCCTCGAAGATCACCTAAAAACAACGAGAAGAGCAAGGGTGAGTTCACGACTCAAAGAAATACAACAATATACAACGAACAATAATGAATCAACGGTATTCAATAACTTCATTATCATCACATGCACTTTTATTAATATTCTCGTGATGTTCTCTTCACTTTGTTTTCACATCCATTCATCTCTTATCAATGCAACTCTACTCTACATGTCCACATGCACTTCTTTCGCATATAATGCAGGTATCTGGTGAGTGAATGCTCGCGACAACATTCACTCTCAAGCCGCTCCTCCTCAAGGATCGGGACCTCCTCCACTCCGTGGAGTTGTGATCAATCATGATCCCTGCTCTTATGCTAAGATGCTTATGAATGCGGATATGCGAATTTCATAATACTCATCATATCCAATTTTTTCCTCATGTTCATCAACAATATAAATCCATACCATTCCATTGCTTGCAATTAAATACGAATAAAAGCACAACAATAATGATAATAGAAGATAAAGAAAGCGTGATCAATCATTGATGTTTGTCTCACCATGCACTTACTCTTTATCAAGAAGTTGCGATGCACGATTTGGCTAGAAGATGGCAAACAAATGCGGCCTCTCCTACATTAAATACTCAAATTTCAATACAAACTACAGCATCATAAGAACAACAATCAATCGGGCATCGCTTCCCACGCGTTCCCAAATCTACCACGCTTTCCAGTGCGAATAGTCCCCCCATGCCTTCCTGGTACTAAAAAGAGCGTAACTTTTGACTCAAAAGTCCGATCATGGCAAAACCACCTAGTTCTCGGATTCTTCACAAAATTCCTCTCATTTTCTTAGATTACCATGACTTCTAATTAAATCATCTAACCCCTCT